>JAIUZE010006358.1:0-53105 GCA_022085475.1 Heliosperma pusillum | reverse complement strand
TAAGAGGTTAAGCTATCACCTCGACTTGGAATTTCTGCATTCCAATGTCTAGAACTCTAGTTATGACCGTTTGAAGTGGACCCTTGTTTTCGTTGGTTTCCAAACAACGTTGTTTTGGAGAGGTGATCTATGTTTTTACTCATTATGCTTAATAAACTTGTTCTAATGCTTATGTATCATGTATTGACTCATGTTTATCATATTTAAACTTATATGATTCCCTATTCTCATGTTTTGTGACGGTTTTTGGTATGTTCCCACTTTGAGTCGGTTTTTACAAATGATACGGTTTGAGCACTATTTTGTCTTGTGCTTTGTACTCTCATTACCTTGGCTACCTTCCCGTTCGTAAGGCTGGAATGTCGGAACGGAGAGGTATCCTACTGCTTAAATGCATGTGTTAGTGGGCATACGACGACGTTGTTGGGAGTTGAACGCTATGCGTTGTTCGACCCGGCCGTCAAATGTTGTGTACTTGCGAGGTGGTGTTATTTGCATGTAGCGTACAGCATGTTATGAGGCTTGAGCTGTTTTTCCGCCTCTTTCGTGAATTGATCTACCGAATTTGGGGTACTCGGCATATATTTTATAAGCCCGAGTCTTGGATGCGAAATGCTTTATCGCATGTCGAATCGGAACATGCTTTATTCCGAGAGTCTGGCCAGATTTAGACTAGGAACGTATTATTATCGTCGTCCTACCAGGAGGAAATTAGTCTACATACGCGAAATGCTGTATCGTGTATGCGTTCCGGGAAATGCTTTATTCCGTGGATGCCTTTTAATCATACTTGCCATGTACACGATGCTAGTGCGTTTCATTTACCGTGAGAGTTGTCGTTTTGTGTCGTTGTCTTTGAATGCTTGATTTCATGATTTTATTCATGGTCATTGCATGAATTGGGCACCGTCAATGTCTTGGTTCGTGAAGGGATGATAATATGTTGGATTTGTTGTGATCATTGCATGACTTGACTTGGTTTGTCTGTCGAGTCTCAATCTTATCAAACTTATACCGCTAACGGTGAGATGCAAGCCCTAGTGAGCGTATTCGGTTGCCTAAGAGTGTCTTCTTCGAGTCTTTGAATAACATGATGGATTCGGATTTGTATTCCATATGCTCTTATCATTATCTATCGAATTGCCTATTTATCCTTATCGTATCTCACATGTATATCTATATATGCATGATTTAACTTTTGTATTTCCTTCTATGTACGTTTGATGTGATATGGCTGGGAGAACCCGGAGTTACTCCCCACTGACTGTGGCGTTCATGTTTTTCATGGATGAACAGGTTGCTTGCTTGGTTGACTTTTTGGCTATGATATTTTGGGGTTCGGGTGTGAGCTAGCGGGCGTTGTCCCTGGAGGTTTCACCTCTAGACGATTTTAGCTAGTTTTGCTAAACACTTGTTCTTTGTTAACATTTTGAGAGACACCGTCTCTTTGTTATTTTCCGCACTTAGTTTGTAATATTTTGACACTCCTCGTTTTATTTAACTTGCATGTATAAAAGTTTTTAAAACTTCACATTTCCGCTATGTATTTCACATGCTTGTTTGTTTTATATTTCCGCATTCGCGAGGGTTGTCACACTAGGAGCTAAAATCCCCTCATAAGGCTTAAGGGGGGATGGAACAACAAAGTCTAGCATGACTCAAAAATGCGCTTGTCGGGAGGCAACCCGTCTTTTTATTTCTTTTTCTTTATGCATTCTTTTCTTTTACTTATTAGGCAATGATTTTTATTTTTGGACTATTTTATTTGGACTCTATTTTTGAATTTTATGTTGTAATAGTTAGGAACATTTTCTTCGTTTTACTTGTTATTATGCATATTTCGTCAATAGATTTTCGTACTTAGAATCGGAGGACCTATTGAGACAAGACGAAGCTATCCTTGGCACAAGATGTCAAGATTACTAAGGTTAGTAAATATGTTCAAGGACATAGCCAAAAGATATGAGCAAGTGGCAAAGAAAATAGAAACAAAAACCAAAGCAGCAGGTTTCCCCGATCGGGTCCATGTCTACCCGATCGGGTAAATGGTCTGTTTCGTGTTTTACTCTATTTTCTTCTATAAAACCCATTTGCTACCCTTTTGCTTACTACCTTATACCCGTGTTCTTCAATCTAAAAGCTGAAATTTTCTCAAAACCCTCAATTCTTAGTCTATTCTTGCAAAATTTGTTCCTATAGTTCATCAAGGGCAACTACTAATCATCATCAAGTAAGTTATTTCTACTTTAGTTACTTCAATCTCTCTATATTTTTCAGAAATCCAACATAAACAAACCCTAACTCCAATTTGGGGGTTCTTGATTTTGATTGTAAAACTTGTTTAAATTGGATTTCTAATGATTCTTACATGCTATAGAGTGAATTCTAGTGATTAATTAGGATGATTACTTTGATTTGGATGTTTATTTGCTAATTTGGATGCTCATCTTTACTTTATGCTAAGAGCTTTTGTTTAAGTGATAGTATGATGCTTGAATTCATACCTTATACTATGAACTTATGGTCTTATTATGATAATTTAGCATTAGTACCTTAGGTAGTAGCCAAATTCATGATTCAAGTATATGTCGCTCACCTAATTAACATCCATTTGTGCTTAAAGATAGCATGACAATGTTTTACTAGGGTCACTATACTTGGATTTGTGTTTAAAGCTTAGTATTATAACACTTATGCTATCCACTTGTGTTTACAAATGAAGTGTTTTAATACTAGTTATTTGTAGAAAATGGCACCTTTACTAAGGAAATCAAAGAGGGCAAGAACCTCCACTTAAGGAGAGAGTAGTAGAGCACAAGAGGAGGATATTGAAATGCTTGATGCTAATGAACAACCCGAGAATCAAGGGAATGCTATGCATGATCCTAGCTTCCCGGATGTACAATTTAGCTCACATGAGCAATGGCAAAAATGGTGCGTACTTAAAAGCAAAGGTATGAGGGCTACGGAGTTCCTCAACGTTTCTTCTTTAAGGCATATGAAACTTTTTGAGCATGTTAAAGTGTTGTTTAGGGGTCTAAGTATGAGTGCTAGCATGAACTTTAGCTATGAGACTTTCCGCCAATTAACTCTTGAATTTTTGAGCTCTTTCGAGTTGCATCGGTCTAGAAATAGAAACACTATGCCCCAAGTTCGGTTTCATTTGTTCAATGATGATTATAGTATGAACTTGGAGAACTTTGCTAGTTATTTTGGTCTCACCACTGAAAATACTGTTCCCTCACCTCCGGAAGGCTTTGATGTTAGCCTGCTTTGGAGTGCTATTTCGACTTACCCTGTCTCTCGTTGGGACCATGTCCCACACCAACATATACATCATCCCGCCATTAGAATCTGGCAAAGATTCATGGGATGGACCTTTTTGGGTCGTGCTGAACCTCATTTGGTGAGACGAGTAGAGTTAGAAATGTTAGGAGGATTTTTGAATGTGGATGGTGATGTACCATGGTCTGTTAGTATACCGTATCATTTTGCTGTTCAGTTGACCAAAGCTGTTAATCCTAAGAACACAGCCATTGTCTATGGAGGTCTTATAACTCACTTAGCTATGAGAGTTTGTGGCTTTAACCAAGCCACCACCGACCTTCAGGCATTGACTACACCTCCCACCGAGATGGGAAATGGGTTAGATTATGCATACTTTGTTCAGCTCAACTGGTTTCGCGCTTCTCACCCCCATATGATTTGGAGGATTGCTGGCCGTGATTCGGTCAAGTTGACCGCCGAGTTAGAGCAAATTCCATTTCTTCGGCAGCGACCTCCACTTCAAGAGGGTGAGGCTATCTTACCTCGACCTACCTACTACCTTCCTGTTGGGGATATTACTCCCATTGACCCCCCTGTTCAGCTTCGATCCAGCCGCCCTGAGGTTGGATCATCCTCTCAGTCGACCCATGCTGAGGGCGATGTATCCGCCATGTTTGAAGCTTTAACATTGTTTGTCAATAGAATTCAGTCCGACCAACAGCTTGCTTTGCACCCCATATATGACCACTTTGCTAGGCAAGGTGTGATTAGACCCGAGGGCCCCCACCCATTTTTTTATACTTGGCCCGAAGGGAGGTATGATGCTGCTTATGGTGCAGGTGTGCCGCGAACCGGATCGGATTATTGTGGAACCGACTATGGCATAGAGAGGTTTGGAGGGTATGGAGGTGATTTTCCTGATCACCAAGTGGAGGAGTATCAGACCTTTGGAGCCAGCAACCCAACTGGGATCTTTCCTTCTCGTGGTAGTTATCATTCTGCAGATGATACCCACTATGCAGATGCTTCTGGATCCGAACCCGAGCCACCTCCTTCTGAGAGGAGAGGCCGTAGCCTTTGGCCTTTGTGATTTACTGATGAGCTCCCCTTGTTTATACTAGCTTGGGGGAGGCTGGCCATTTTGTAAGAATTTTATTCCTTTTCTTTATTTTTCACATTTTTAGTTTTATTTTGCCTTTTTCCCATTAGAATTTCATATCGTTTCTCTGTTCTATGTGCTGTCAACCGTTTCTCGGTTTGTTTCTGTTATAATTGCATGCACATTGAGGACAATGTGAAGTTTTAGCTTGGGGGAGGATTTGTATTTAGGAACTGCATTTAGGATTGCATTTAGATTTTTTGTTTTCTTTTTAGTTTATTTCTTTTTAGTTTTCTTAGTTTTTTTTTAGTTTAGTTTTTTTAGTTTCTTTTTAGTTTTTATAAAAAAAAATCGAAAAAAAAACAAAAAGAAAAGATCATTTCCATCTTACATTTCTCATTTTGTAGTTTTTATAAGCTGATGTTTCATTTTATTATGAGGAATTGTGCATTCATGGGGATGTCTTGTACACAGTAGATAGGGAATTGCATTTGGACTTAATTAAGCTTGATCTTGACTTTGGCAAGCTACTCATATTGTAAGGTAGAGCCTCCAGTGGTCGGTACATCTGAACCCGATCCCAGTTTAGGAGTGAGTAGTTTCTCCTTATAGTCTGTGTTACATCAAAACGCATAAGTATGGTTTTTAGTCCATTTTCTATAAGTATTACTGTCATGATCTACATTTTGAAGCCATTCAATCTCTTGTTCACCTTTCACAATAAACACCCTTCTTTCTAGCTACATTATAAATTTGCCTACCCTTGTTGAGCTAGTAACCAACTATTTGTGTAGGGGTGTTCTGTGCTTTTGCGATGTTATGATAATTCCACCATTTGGTGTGAGCCGTCTCGGGATTACTGATTTCCGGGTTTTGGTGAAAGAGAGAAAAAGAAAAAAAAAGAGCTTTGAAAAATTATGGAAAAAGAAAAATGAAAAATGAAATTGAAAGCTCATAAGAAAAAAAAGAAGAAATAAAAAAAGAAAAGAAAAGAGGAAAAACGCTTCCATGAAATGAAAAGAAAGAAAATTATGGGAAGTTGTATCTTGATTCTAATGTTTAATAAGCCAATATGCTGCTTTTGGCTTTAACTATTATCGATGGGAATTGGTATGATTTGGATTGAGTATCCACTACACATTTGGTTATTACTAGCTTGGCTTTAAGCCCCACATCACCAAATTCATTTGTCCACTTTCTTACCCAAATTTCCCAAGCCTCTTCTTTACTTTACTAGTGCTTCTTACATTATCATTTGATCATGATTAGTTTTACTTAATGATTTTGGATTGTCTACCATACTAGACTGCGGGCACATTCTTATAAGTTGTAGATAGGTGAGTGCCACTTCAAATTTAACCTAATATTTCCTAATTTACAAAAATTTGAGTGATGAGTGTACCGTGAGAGTCCATTGTCAAAAAGATCATGCAAGAGCTGAAAAAGTCCGAAGAATATTTACTATGCTGCGCCGTTATGTAAATCTCAACCATGTTTTGCATTTTTCTTTCGCCCTTGTTGCTGTGGGTTTATGATTCATCTACTTATTAGAGCTTACTTTTTGAGATTTGTATGATAGATTGATCATCGTTAGCTACCCTTGTCCTAGTTATGATTGTTATATTTGCTTGAGGACAAGCAAGGGTTTAGCTTGGGGGAGTTTGATAAGTGATATTTTGTATTAATTTATCCCCCGTTTTAGCTCGATTTCTATACGATTTATGCACTTTGTTAAGTGATTAACGAGCTAATATTGCTATTCTAGTTGTTTTGCGTGTTTTGACTCGTTTTATAGGAAATGAAGCGGTTTTGCTATATTTTCCTACTTTATGGAGCAAAGACACTAGGATACGAGTTTTCAAGGAAATTGATGATAGCCAGTTTACGACTTGATTACGATTCCGCTACATCTTTCCTCGAATGGACTCAATTTAGATTTTTGGCTTTGAACTTTAAAAGAAAGCTCAACCCAAGTCAAGAGGAGATCAACCCAAGCCCAATTCCGTAGTGCATTGACCAAAGACTAAGGCATAGGATTCCGTGCCTAAGATGAGAAGACGGAAAATCCGACTTACACAAAAACCCGATCGGATTACCTGTTACCCGATCGGGAATTCCTGCAAGAAGACGTTACTTGGCTCTTCTTCAATCCGAGCTTAAATGGGTGGTTTAATGCATTGATTAGGGTACGAATTTGCAAGAGGATCAGCAGCCATGCAGCCTTATAAAGCTAATGATCATCACACACAATAGGATATCATCTTTTTATCATCAACTTTTCCAATAAATCTATTATCATGTTTACATATCTTTTAGCATACTTTCTTACAAGTTTTTGTAGCTTATTTCTTAGCATTTCCCTAGTGTTTACTTAGTTTTTGTTATTTGGTTGGATATTTGTTCTTACTTTCATTCTTATATACTCATATTCCTTATCGGTAATTCTCTAATCTTATTTACTTATGCAATTTTAATCACCATGAACTATAATCTCACTAGTATCATTTTCATAATATTGTTGTTAGTAGGAAATAAACCTAAAATTAATTTAGTTAAAACCAAAGTATTGTTTAGCATGTCACCTTATAATTTACCTAATCATATAATCCTTAAAAATATCATTAGAATCATTGTTGACATAATCACCATAATCACTTTAGTATTTGTATTTCATAGTTTAATTTCTTACATCTTTTTCTTACTAATCTACTTAATCACATAATCACATAGATTAGATTAAATCTAATATTGTTATATTATCATTGTGTAAATGAAATAAATAGAGTTGTAATATTTGAAATGATTTACGAGTTAAACGAATTATAAGAAGAGTAGTTACCAATCGAACCATCTAATTGTTTCTTCCTTTGGTCGTGTCAAATTCTATAACTTTGTTTAGTGGCCATAAGCAATTGTTTGTATTAGTCATTTCTATCTTTATGACGAGAGTTGGGATAGGAATTAGGACTATCAATAGGGGTTTAGTGACTTAACCATGCTGAAAGGACGTTAGGACCCACTAAAAGGTCGGTACGAATCCGGAAGGAATATACCGCTACAAGGCCTAGACAATCATAGTAATTCTAATATTGGTATCTATGAAACTTTAACTAGTTTTGCATGTATTTCTCTTTCACTATATCAACTTGATTAAATAGTTTATTTTACCGCATTAGATAGTTTATTCCGTTGTTATCTAGTTAGTTTACTTTATCGTTTTGAATAGTTTATTTTATTGTCATTTTATTTCTATTATTAGATAGTTTATTTTATCGTCTCTTTATTTCCGTACCTAGATAGTTTACATGATTATTATTATTTTGTTTACTAGTTTAGTTAGTTAGACTTTTAATATTGTCATTTAAATATCGTCCTAGATAGAATTTAGTTGTTAATATCCAGATCAGAGGATTTCTCCGATCGGGTACGTGACAACCCGATCGGGTATGTCTTCTGTTTTGGGTTTTTTACTTTGCAATTTACATATTTGTTCTTACATATCATCATTTATATTCTTGTCATTTTTATTTTATGTTAATAGTTCGGACAAACAACTCAAGTGACTCGATTTTAAATGAAAACCAATCCATAACAATTCATAAGTAACACGTACTCCCTGAGGATCGACACCCTACTTCCCTAATTACATTCCTTATGTTGTTAGCCTAGTCCGGGTAAATTATTTTTGTTTCGGGACCGCGATAGAACCGACCATCATCCTTGCTTAGAACATTTTTGTTCTTCCTTCTTTGCACTGTGTAATAAGCTTCATGCTTATTTTCTCTTTTCTTATTTCTTATAGATAATATTGCCAAGAAAAGAATATTCACATCTTTCGCTGCTAACATGACACAATAAGAGATAGAGAGGCTAATATAGATGAATGCAACGCTGTTGACGGTATTGCAGAATGTTAATAAGACTAAGAAGGTGGTCGCGGATACCACAATGATGAGCACTGCTATAGCACGACATCGGCCTATGAATTATGATGAGATGGGCGCACCATCTGTGTTAGAGGAGTGACTAAGAGAGTTTGATAATATTTTTGAGTTTTTGAAATGCCGGACTGAACTTCAAGTAGATCAAGCCGCACTATACTTAAAAGGGGAAGTTGGTTTGTGTTGGAATAATAATAAGGATAGAATGAAGGAGTATTACAAGGATAATGAGGAAGGTTTTATAGATTGAGATAGCTATAAGGGGAAGATGAGGCCGGAGTTTGTACCGAGCAAGATGAGGGTTAAGTTCGATCAGTTCTAGATGAAGTGAGGCATGACTTTTGAGTAATATCACAATCAATTCAAGGAACTTTCAACCTATTAATACAAAAAAATGGAGCCATAGCTACGGAATTTTGCGACGAGATTAACAATCCGTCGCAAAATTCATAATTGCGAAGGAATTTGCGACCGAGGGTTTGGCGGGTGTTTAGCGCCAAAATTTTGAGACGAGACTTGCGACGGACTTATTTATTCGTGACCGAAAAAAAATTGTGACGGAAATTTGCGATGGAGTATTTTATATAAAAAAAAATTGTCGCAAATTTTGTCGTAAAAGTTCATGTCCGTCGCAAAATTCGGTCGCAAAAGTAGTTTTTCTCATCCCACATCGGTAGAATTTCACCCATTTATTGTGTTTATAAAGGTTGGTTTCCTTGAATGTTCAAGTATGCAAATTGGACTTATTATAAGGGTATGTGTAACAAAATAATTTGATAAGGAAAACAAGTGTTTAAAAAGTAAAAAAGAAAAAATTATTATTTTAATATTCCGTCGCAAATTCCGTCGCGATGATAATTCCGTAGCTAATAATTTAGCGACAACCTACTCCGTCGCAAAAAACAGCCATTTGCGACGAGATTTTGCGAGAACCGCAATCCATCGCAGATTCCGTCGTAAAAGGCTTGTACCGACAGATAATCCTTTATTTGCGACAGAACATACCTGTCGCTATTGACGCAGTTTTTTGTAGTGTACATAGCGGATTTGAACCTGATCCCGAAGATCCTGGTGGTGATATTTGAGAAGGGATTGTCCGTAGAGATATTTAAAAAAGGTGCTAGCGGGTGAGCCAACGGATGTGAGAGAGGTTAACCTAAGTGTTGGACATGCTGAGAGGATGACTAATTGTGGTACACAGGGGGACCACGGAAGGGGCGCGCTTGGCGTAAGACAAGCGTAAAAATACGCATTTGTGGAGTCGCCACCAATTTTTATGGGAAATTGGAACCGTTCGAATACTTTATGCCATGTCAAGACACAAAGTAATGACATGAACACTAAGAACTCGTTACCCTTAGGATTCTATGTCTAGAATGACTCTCGTGGATGCCAATGAACACGGATGTTCAAAGAGATCTGGAGTAAGGGGTGAGGGTACGTATTAGGAAGCTCTTTAATCGAACCCTTAATCTCGCCCGTCTCGATAGCGGCCCCTGCTAATGATTAGGGAAATCGTTCGTACTTGAAATGTTATCGATTATATGCATGCAATGCAACATCCAACATCTTAATCCTAGAATGTGAATTAGACTATGTCAATGAACATGTAATTAGCACTCAATTATGTCGAAATTGGGATTTAGGATTAATTACACATGAAAGAAAAGCAAACATCATACATAACAATGATTAAATAAGATTACAACGGATTACAGGATCCACGTCAGAAATATATTTGAAACGGAGATTTGAAGAAAAGAAAAAGATCTGAAAACTAAAAAGACAGATTATGAACGATATTACGATTAATAGTTAGTTAATTACGTAATTAAAAGCTACATCAAAGCGAGAAAAGAAGTTCAGGGACAACAGTCAACGCATAACAGGCGCAGCAACAGCTACATCCTCTGGAAGAGGAACATGGCTCATTGTGTCTGTTCTTGAGCAGAATTCTGACTGTGAAGTCAGAATCGCGAGCAGTTAGCATTATTTTGTATATTTACGATTGATTATCGACTTATGACTCGAGTGAAAGTAGTTTAACATGTTAATTACACTATAATTTGTATCAATAATGAAATCCAGAGACTTGATGTAAACAAATCGAATATCCAAGTCCCAATTTTGACTTAAAGACAACGTTTGACATTGAAGTACTATATCTAAGAAAATAAAATAAAAAAATAACAAAATTGCAGAAATCAGAGGAAGAAGAAGAAAAGAAGGAGCATGGCAGCCTCTGGATAAGGCGCAGCAGGCGCTGCGATCCTTCCAGGAGGCGCAGCTGCTACTGCATTTCTCCTTGACGTCTGACGACTGCTAAAAAGGATTTTGTAAAAAGATTTTATTTTGAAAGCGATTTTGAGCTTACTTCTGACGTGAATCTTACATTAATTGAACATAAAAAAATACAAAATAAATAAAAGACGGGATTTACACCCTCAGACTTACATGTTTGATGAAACGAGATTAACTAAGTTAACATTTAGTGATTTCTCGACTCGAATGTACGTAGAAAATGCGCTCGTTAGAGGATCAAAATTGATTGAATTAGTTGTGTAGTGGTCAAATGGGTCGGTCATGTAACGTGACGGGTACTCAGAAGGATCTGAGCTTTCGTGGTCGGTTGATCAAGCACGTAGATGTCGAAAGCTTAGAGCAAAGTCTAGAATGCAAAGAGAGAAGAGAAGGGCGGAACACTCGCGTGCCTCAAAGTGAGATCAGAACTCTTCTTTTATAGTAGAAAATGTGAAGATTTTTGGAACAACTCAAACTTATCACGAAAATATTATGAAAACAGAGAAAACATGTTGAGGAAGGGCGCGGTAGGAACTGCGATCCTTCAAAGGGACGCAGCACCTGCTGCGTTATTTCCCCAGAGTAGATTTATATTTCCCTTTAAAAATATACGAGATATATTTGATCAAAAATATAGAATTTGAAGATTTAATAAAATATCCAGAATATTCTAGAGCGTTCCGACTTGGCATTTTAAAACGGTTTCTAGAAAATGAAGCGGTGTTCAACCCGGACTTCAAGTGAACTCTAATGACTGTCAAAACGACCATAATGGTGCGTAGATGACGATAAAGGAGTAGACACGAGTGTTTGAGCTATCACTTGACGATAAACTTACGAATTGCCATAAGACGTTTCGCGTACCAAACATGCGGCCCAATCATCACTGGGTGGTTGGCGGAAGGTGTAGAACTGAGGTATCTACACTAATATTCAGAGCGTTGGTGAGGGGCAAGTGAACAATAACAAGAGAGAAGGTTATACCCAATCTCGATCATATTGTTTGTGAGGATTTGATTATGGAGGAGGAGCACAACAGAGCGCTAGTTGGAACAGTGGTTTGGAGGTTAGGGTGCATAATTGAAAGGTGTGTGGCAATAATCATTAGGGTAGGGATTATGTAGGACAACTTGTGAAGTGTTACTCATGTAACAGAATGGGACACCAAGCATATGAATGTAGGATTACACTGAGAGGTGAAAACAATAGAGGTAGTCCAGGAAATTTCAATAAAACTCCAGCACCGAGTGTGGGAAAGCAATCGGAATCCAAGTCAATGGAGTAATCACAGAAACTACAACAATAATTAACGATATGGAGGAGGGACATAACAAAAGGAAGAAAATGGAGGGAACAAGGGCAATGGTGGAAAGCCGACTGCCTCAGCTAACACAATTCAGGGTAGCGCAAAGAGTTGTGGAAAGTTGTTTATTATGGATAACAAAGCTGTTGAGGAGGATGGGCATGTCGTTTACAGTACCTTTCTCTTTAACCTTAAGCCTTTTTATGTTTTATTCGATTCGGGGGATACTTAATGTTGGTGGGGTAGAATTCCTTGTAAACTTGTTAATTTTTCTTTTGATGGGTTAGAAGTCTTTCTAGGGATGGAATGATTGAGTAGACACCAAGCCAAATATTAACTATTTTCAAAAGAAAGTATCTTTTAAAGTACATAAGGGTATGAAAGTGTGATACAAGAGGTTTGTAGTAAAGCGTAAAGTAAAAATAATTTCCCTGATTATCCTGAAATCCTGTTTGAGAAAGGGAGGACAAACGATATTGTGCCATGTGAAAAACATACAAGTGGAAGAGTCATGTGCGACTGACATTGCGGTAGTGAGTGAGATACAAGATATCTTTCCTAACGACATTCCATGATTACCAGCTAGGAGGGTGGTAGACGTTCATGTAAAATTGAAACCGAGAACGAGACTTATCTCGAAGGCCCAATACCGGATGAGACCAAACGAGTTGGAGGAATTGAAGAAACTGTTGGAGGAACTGCTAGATAAAGTTTATATTAGACCGAGTGTATCGCCTTAAGGGGCACTGGTGTTGCTTATTAAGAAAAAAGACATGAGCTTGAGGTTCTACATATACCATATATATGGAGTTGAATAATGTGACAGTTAGGAATAGATATCAATTACCGCGAATTGATGACTTGTATGACCAAATTAGTGGAGCGCGTGTATTTTCTAAGATTGATCTACGGTCAAGATATCATCAATTAAGGATTAAGGATGGAGATATTCCTAAGATCGCTTTTACGAAAGGATATGGGCACTACGAGTTTTTTGTTATGCCATTTGGATTGACTCATGTACCGGCAGTGTCTATGGACCTTATGAATTGAGTATTTAATCCCTATTTGGGCGTATTTTTATTCTCTTTATAGATTATATACAACTTGTATTCTAAGTCAAAGGAAGAGCATGAGCATTATTTGAGGGTAGTATTACAGACTTAAAGGGGTAACAACCTGTATGCTAAACTAAGTAAATGTGAATTTTGGCTGGAAAAAATACATTTTTAGGACATGTCGTGTTAAAGAAAACAATGTCGGTGGATCCAAATAAAGTTGAAGAGGTGTCAAGGTGTAAGTCACTGAAAAATGTAACGGAAGTAAGCTGTTTTGTGGGACTTTCTGGATATATAGGATATCTTTAAATGATTTTTTTAAGATAGCAAGACCAATGACTTGTTTGATGAGAAAGAAAAATAAGTTTAAGTTGGATGAGAGTTGTTGTGACAACCCTCGCGAATGCGGAAATAAAAGATACAAGCATATGATTTATATAGTGGAAAATACGGTGTTCTTAAAACTTTTTACATGCTAAGATAAAATACGAGGAATGTCAAATAATTACAAACCAAAGTAGAATATACTACAAAGAGACAAAGTATCTCAAAATGTTATCAAGTAACAAAGTTATTAGCAAACTAGCTAAACAATGTCTAGAGGTGATTCATCCAGGCCAACGCCCGCTAGCTCACACCTGAACCCAAAATACCACAAGCAAAAAGCCATCCAATCAAGCAACCTGTTCATCCATGAAAAACATGAACGCCACAGTCAGTGGGGAGTAACTCCGGGTTCTCCCAGCCATATCACATTAAACGTACATAAAAGGAAATACAAAGGTAGAAGCATGCATATATAGATATACATGTGAAGTACGAGAAGGATAAATAGGCAATTCAATACATATGGATATCGATACATGAAGTACAAAACCGTAACCATCATATTATAGAAAGACTCGGGGATAACACTCTTAGGCAACCATACACTCACTAGGGCTTGCATCTCACCGTTAGCGGCATAAGTTTGATAAGATTGAGACTCGACAAAAAAACCATGCCAAATCATCCAACGATCACAAGTAATCAATCATATAATAATCCATTCAAACGTACAATACGTTGACAACATCTCTCACGGTAAATGACACGCACTAGCACCGTGTACATGGCAAGTATGATTAAAATCGCATCCACGGGATAAACATTTCCCTGAACGCATACACGATTCAATACATTTCATATAGGTAGACTAATTTCCTCCTGCTAGAACGACGATATAAATATCCGGTCCTAGTCTAAACCTGGCCAGACTCTCGGAATCACATTTTACGATTCGACATGCGATAAACATTTCGCATCCAAGACTCGGTCAATCCTAGACGTCGAGTACCCCAAATTCGGTCAACCTTCACGAAAGAGGCGGAAAAGAGCACAAGCATCATAACAAGCGGTACGCTACATGCAATGACACCACCTCGCAAGTATACAACATTTGACGGCCGGGTCGATCAACGCAAAGCGTTCGCCTCCCAACAACGTCGTCATATGCCCACTAACACATGCAATTAAGCAGTAAAGAGACACTCCTCGTTCCGACATTCCAGCCTTACGAACGTGGAGGTAGCCAGAGGAATGAGAGTACAAAGCACATAACAAGCAGTGCTCAAACCAATAACATGTGTAAAACCGACTCAAAGTGGGATATATGAAAACCCGACACAAAACATGCGATAAAAGCGAATGGAATATCATAAATTCAAAACATTAATATTTAAAGTCATTACGTAAATTTATACGATAAACGGACCATGGGAAATATTATAAATGAAAACATAAGAAAGAATTAAAAAGGAAATGGGCAGCGTGTGCCAGCCGGTCAAGGGGACCGGCTGCCGGCTACTCGGTTGGCACCAATATAATATATGAAAATCAACTAACATACAACATGATCCAGCCGGTCAAGTGGACCGGCTGCCGGCTACCCGGCTGGATCCTATGTCATATGAGAAAATGTAGGAAAACAGAGGGTGTGTCTCAGCCGGTCGGCCGACCGGCTGGCGGTCGGCCGGCTGAGACCTGTATAATGCTAAAATTTTTACGTAATACAAATAATATACAGCCGGTCCCCAGCCGGTCAGCTGACCGTCTGCCGGTCGGCCGGCTGGGGCGTATTTTGCACGAAAATCATCATTTCATCTCAAACATCATTCAACAAACATTAACTAACATCATCAATACTCAATTCTTTTTATCAAATACCAACTAACAACAACTATCATCAACAACACAATTCCTATGATTACTAACCCTATTCTAAATACGATTACTAACATAGAAAACACATTAAAACACGTAAAGATATCGAGTAACCCTTCACCGTTACCTTTTTGCGTCTTCAATCCTCATCGATGTCCTCTTCTACTAAGTAGTAGTCTTTGTCGAGGTCTTGGAGGTCACCACCTACAATTAGACAACAAAAGATGAATATAATTCAACTTTGAGAAAGACGGATAAATTGAAAAGCGAGAAAGACGGTTATTTTATTACCAATTAAGATAGAGGACGATGAGAGGGAAAGAATAAGACGAACTTTAGTGAATTTGAGCGAGTAATGAAGGAGTAGCGATGATCTTAAGATCGATCAAGAATGAAGTTAGGTTTTTGGGTGGTTACTTGGTGAGGAAGAAGGAAGTTGAATGTGAGGGAGTTTAGGGTTTAAGGGAGTATATGAGGGAGTAAGTGGAAAATCATGAGAAAAGACCATAAACGTCTAAAGACGTAACTTACTCGAAATCTCGCGTAAAGTCCGAAAACGAACTCGGAAAACTCTAAACTAGACACGGTAAATTTAATTCTAAACTAAAACTAAATTTCGTGAAAAGTATCCGTATAATATTTTTACTATAAAAATAGGGTACATTTGCGGGTGTTACAATCACCCCACCTTTTAAAAAGTTTCGCCCTCGAAACTTGAGCGAAAGAAAGATACCTTAATCGAATAGGCTTGGATATTTAATACGCATAGAAGCTTCCGTTTCCCACGTCTCCTCTTCAACATTGGCACATCTCCACAAGATTTTCACTAATGGAACCACTTTACTTCTCAACTTCTTATCGTTGCAGTCTAGGATGCGGATTGGCTTCTCTTCAAAGGACAAATTCGGTTCAAGCTCGGGCATTTTCGCTTGAAAGACATGGCTTGGATCACTAACGTACTTTCTCAATTGAGAAACATGGAAGACATCATGAACTTTAGCCAAATTCGGGGGCAAGTCCAACTTGTAAGCAACGGTACCAATCCTTTTCACAATATCAAAGGGTCCAATGTATTTCGGGCTCAATTTAGCCTTTACACCAAACCAATTAACACCTTTCATCGGAGATACCTTCAAGAATACTTTATCTCCAACTTCAAATTCTAACGGTCGTCTTCGGATATCGGCATAAGATTTTTGTCGGTCTTGAGCGGCTTTCATTCTATCACGAATGACCTTCACATGATCAATAGTCTCAACAAGAACATCAATGCCTAAGTCACGAACATCACTCAATTGATTCCAACATATAGGACTTCGGCAATTTTCTTCCATAAAGAGCTTCATAAGGAGCCATCTTGATCGAGGCATGATAACTATTGTTGTAAGAAAACTCCACTAACGGTAGACTATTTTCGCAACTAGATTGGAAGTCGAGTGCACAAGCCCTAAGCAAGTCTTCTAAAGTCTGAATAGTCCTCTTGGTCTGACCATCGGTAGCGGCATGGAATGCGGTACTCATCAACAATTTACTACCCATGGCTTCTTGTAAAGCCTTCCAAAATCTCGAACAAAACCTCGAATCTCGGTCGGATATGATCTCCTTGGGAACACCATGGTATCTAACAATCTCATCAACATAGGATTTTGCTAAACGATCTAAACTCCAAGTCTCTTTGATCAGAATGAATCTAGCACACTTGGTCAAACGATCAACGATAACCCAAACTGCATCTTTACTTCCAACGGTCCTTGGCAAAGCCATGACAAAATCCATAGAAATAGATTCCCACTTCCATAGAGGAATATCCAAAGGTTGTACCAATCCACCGGGCCTCTTGTGTTCGATTTTCACTTGTTGGCAAGTAAGACATCTTCCAACATATGACACAACATCGCCTTTCAAATTCGGCCACCAAAATTGTAGCTTCAAATCTTTATACATCTTATCACCTCCGGGATGAATAGAATAAGGGGAAAGGTGAGCTTCATCAAGAACTCGCTTTCTCAAGTCAAGAGCATTAGGTACAAACAAACGGTCATGGAGTCGAAGAACACCTTTGTCATCAAACTTGAAGTCTTTAGCTTTTCCTTCAAGAAGTTTGGCTTGAATAGACTTGTAGGTAGGATCATCAACTTGGTTTTCGCGGATCTCACGGAGGAAAACAGGTTCGGCAGTCATATCACCAGCATAATCAAATCCATGTTCCACGAATTCCAACTTTAACTTCCAAAACTCAATACAAAGATCATCGGGTAATACTCGCATAACATTCAAAGCATGAGAAGATTTCCTACTAAGAGTACCGGCAACAATATTTGCCTTCTCTTCATGGTATAACAACTCAAAATCATAATCATTCACCAATTCCAACCATCTTCTTTGTCTCATATTCAACTCTTTTTGAGTAAATATGTACTTCAAACTTTTGTGATCGGTGAATATACGACAATGAACACCAATAAGGTAGTGTCTCCAAACTTTCAAAGCATGAACAACGGCGGCCAATTCCAAATCATGCGTAGGATAGTTCACTTCATGAACTCTCAACTGTCTCGAAGCATAAGCCACCACTTTCCTACTTTGCATAAGTACACAACCCAATCCCATCTTGGAAGCATCACAATAGACATCAAAGTCTACACCATCTTCAGGTAAAGTCAACACCGGGGCGGTAGTCAACCTTTTCTTCAACTCTTTAAAAACGGCTTCACAAGCTTCATTCCATAGGAAATTGGTTTCTTTCTTCAACAATTGAGTCATTGGTCTAGCAAGCTTTGAGAAATCTTTGACAAATCTACGGTAATAACCAGCTAAACCAAGAAAACTTCGGACTTCTCTAACATCGGTGGGACTCTTCCAATCCACAACAGCTTCAATTTTAGAAGGATCCACCATTACACCTTCCTTAGAAATTACATGCCTAAGAAAAGACACCTTAGGTAACCAAAATTCACACTTGGAGAATTTGGCAAACCACTTCTGACGACGAAGAACACCCAAAATAGTCCTTAGATGAATAGCATGCTCTTCTTCGGTCTTGGAGAAAATAAGGATGTCGTCAATGAACACCACTACACACTTGTCAAGATACTTACTAAAAGTGCGGTTCATTTGATCCATAAAAATAGCGGGAGCATTAGTAAATCCGAATGGCATCACCTTGAACTCAAAGTGACCATACCTTGTACTAAAAGCGGTCTTCGGAATATCGGCATCACGAACAGGAATTTGGTGATAACCGAATCTCAAATCGATCTTGGAAAAAGTAGAAGCAACCTTTAGTTGATCAAACAAATTTTCAATTCTCGGTAAAGGATACCTATTCTTGATTGTAATCCGGTTCAACTCACGGTAATCAATACAAAGCCTCATGGAACCATCTTTCTTCTTCACAAAAAGAACGGGAGCACCCCAAGGCGGGGCACTTGGTCGAATGAAACCTTTCTCAATCATATCATCAAGTTGCTTCCTTAACTCTTTCAATTCGGTTGGAGCCATACGGTAAGGAGCTTTGGCTATGGGTCCAGAACCGGGAACAAGATCAATGGAAAACTCAACATCACGCTCGGGAGGAATCCCGGGCAAGTCTTCGGGGAATACATGAACAAATTCACGAACTATAGGCACATCTTCAATATTCGGTAAGGAGGTAGTTGTAGAAGTCACAATACACAAGTATGCTTGGTGACCCTTTCTTACCATACTCACCAATTTCATTGCGGAAATCAAAGACACACCCTTTCGGGGATGAGATCCCTTATAGGTTATTCTAACTCCTAAAGGACTCTTTAAATATATCTTTTGATCTCTACACTCGAACCTAGCATGGTATAACGCTAACCAATCAATACCTAGAATTACATCGAACTCTCCTAGAGGAAACTTAAGGAGATTTGCGGGAAAGATAGTACCCGAAATAGAGATTGGGACATTTGGATAAAGAGTAGAACAAGAGATAATTTCTCCGGATGGTAAGGATATGGGAGTATCCTCACTAGATGTAGGCTCGATTGTTAATTTATGAACATAAGTCAAAGACACAAAGGACATAGAAGCACCGGTATAAAAAAGAATAAGACACGGTTGCTCTAAAATTGAGAACATACCCGTTATTATCTCCGGATGAGCATCGGCTTCGGATCGGCTCAGAACGAAGATAGAACCCTTAGGTTTGGCAATTGGAGGGGGCAACTTTTGATTGGGGCAATCATCATAGCGGTGACCACCCTTTTGGCAAAAGAAGCAAACATAAGGTCGGTTGAAACATGCTACACCGGGATGGCGTGGAAGTCTACAACGATTGCAAAAGCGACCTTGAGCTTGAGGAGGAGCATATGGCTTATGAGCCACGTTAGAAGTAGCTCGGGGAATGAAAGGAGCGGGAGCTCTTGCACTTGCATTTGGAGGAGGATTGAATCTCCTCTTGTTGGCATAAGAGTTAGAGGACGACGTAGTAAACGACCTCTTCCTATAGAAATTAGGCCTAGGAGTGAAGGAAGGAGAGGGATTCTTCATCATTGCTTCCTCTTTGATAGCCCTCACAGAGTTTTCGGCCCATAGAGCATCATCGTACAATTCTCCAAAGGATGTAGAATTTCTCCTCACCTTGATTTGAAGTAAAGCACTAAGCTTGTTGTGGTAGTAGAAAGCTCGGTTCTCGTCATCTTTTATGAGCCTCGGAGCAAAGTGAGCAAGCATGTTGAACTCCGTGGTGAAGTCTTGTGCCGACAAGTCACCTTGCTTGAAGTCAATAAATTCCTTGAGCCTTTGTTGCTTGAGCTCCTTAGGATAAAGTCGACCTTCAACTAGAGCTTTGAAACAACCCCAATTGAAATCGTTTTCAAGTGTAGCGGTGGCACTAGTAATCGCCCACCAATTATCGGTTTCCCTTACAAGGAAATGCTTGGCAATCCTCACCTTGTCCTCTTCACGGACTTGATATCCTCGGTAGGGTCTGGCTCTCCACCATAAGGTATAATCTTGCATCTAGCTATTTGACTAGCCACCCAAGCGTAGCCTCCTTGGTGTTTATCTTCTCTACGAGGGGGGCTTGGTTGGCTTGAGCAATAGCCGCATCTTGTTGATTCTTCAACACTTGCGTAAGAGCTTCTAGCATAACGTTCTCTACTACTCGAGGTCTAACCATCTTCATAAGAAACAAAAGCAAAAAAATTTAATCCTAACACTTAGCATAAACAAATAGACTACCATGTAAAATCCTTAACTTCTACCCATCTCTCATTTATTATTTCAAGTTCAAGTAGTTTAAGTTTAAGGTTCACGTGTATGCGTCGGGAGCGTTCAAGCTCTGATACCAACTGTGACAACCCTCGCGAATGCGGAAATAAAACATACAAGCATGTGATTTATATAGCGGAAAATACGGTGTTTTTAAAACTTTTTACATGCTAAGATAAAATACGAGGAATGTCAAATAATTACAAACCAAAGTAGAATATACTACAAAGAGACGAAGTCTCTCAAAATATTATCAAGTAACAAAGTTATTAGCAAACTAGCTAAACAACGTCTAGAGGTGATTCATCCAGGCCAACGCCCGCTAGCTCCCACCCGAACCCAAAATACCACAAGTAAAAAGCCATCCAATCAAGCAACCTGTTCATCCATGAAAAACATGAACGCCACAGTCAGTGGGGAGTAACTCCGGGTTCTCCCAGCCATATCACAATAAACGTACATAAACGGAAATACAAAAGTAGAAGCATGCATATATAAATATACATCTGAAGTACGAGAAGGATAAATAGGCAATTCAATATATAAGGATATCGATCCATGAAGTACAAAACCGTAACCATCATATTATAGAAAGACTCGGGGATAACACTCTTAGGCAACCATACAATCACTAGGGCTTGCATCTCATCGTTAGCGGCATAAGTTTGATAAGATTGAGACTCGACAAAAAAACCATGCAAAGTCATCCAACGATCACAAGTAATCAATCATATAATCATCCATTCAACCGTACAATACGTTGACAACATCTCTCACGGTAAATGACACGCACTAGCACCGTGTACATGGCAAGTATGATTAAAATCGCATCCACGGGATAAACATTTCCCTGAACGCATACACGATTCAATACATTTTGTATATGTAGACTAACTTCCTCCTGGTAGAACGACAATATAAATATCCGGTCCTAGTCTAAACCTGGCCAGAATCTCGGAATCACATTTTCCGATTCGATATGCGATAAACATTTCGCATCCAAGACTCGGTCAATCCTAGACGCCGAGTACCCCAAATTCGGTCAACCTTCACGAAAGAGGCAAAAAAGAGCACAAGCATCATAACAAGCGGTATGCTACATGCAATGACACCACCTCACAAGTATACAACATTTGACGGCCGGGTCGATCAACGAAAAGCGTTCGCCTCCCAACAACGTCGTCATATGCCCACTAACACATGCAATTAAGCAGTAAGGATACACTCCTCGTTCCGACATTCCAGCCTTACGAACGTGGAGGTAGCCAGAGGAATGAGAGTACAAAGCACATAACAAATAGTGCTCAAACCAATAACATGTGTAAAACCGACTCAAAGTGGGATATATGAAAACCCGACACAAAACATGCGATACAAGCGAATGAAATATCATATATTCAAAACATTAGTATTTAAAGTCATTACGTAAATTTATACGATAAAAGGACCATGAGAAATATTATAAATGAAAACATAAGAAAGAATTACAAAGGAAATGGGCAGCGTGTGCCAGCCGGTCAAGGGGACCGGCTGCCGGCTACCTGGCTGGCACCAATATAACATATGAAAATCAACTAACATACAACATGATCCAGCCGGTCAAGTGGACCGGCTGCCGGCTACCCGGCTAGATCCTATGTCATATGAGAAAATGAAGGAAAATACAGGGTGTGTCTCAGCCGGTCGGCTGATCGGCTGCCGGTCGGCCAGCTGAGACCTATATAATGCCAAAAATTTTACGTAATGCAAATAATATACAGCCGCTCCCCAGCCGGTCAGCATACCGGCTGCCGGTCGACCGGCTGAGGCTTATTTTGCACGAAAATCATCATTTCATCTCAAACATCATACAACAACCATTAACTAACATCATCAATCATCAATTCTTATTATCAAATACCAACTAACAACAACTATCATCAACAACACAATTCCTATGATTACTAACCCTATTCTAAATACGGTTACTAACATAGAAAACACGTTAAAACACGTAAAGATATCGAGTAACCCTTCACCGTTACCTTTTTGCGTCTTCAATCCTCGTCGATGTCCTCTTCTACTAAGTAGTAGTCTTTGTCGAGGTCTTGGAGGTCACCACCTACAATTAGACAACAAAAGATGAATACAATTCACCTTTGAGAAAGACGGATAAATTGAAAAGCGAGAAAGACGGTAATTTTATTACCAATTAAGATAGAGGACGATGAGAGGAAAGAATATGACGAACTTTAGTGAATTTGAGCGAGTAATGAAGGAGTAGCGATGATCTTAAGATCGATCAAGAATGAAGTTAGGTTTTTGGGTGGTTACTTGGTGAGGAAGAAGGAAGTTGAATGTGAGTGAGTTTAGGGTTTAAGGGAGTATATGAGGGAGTAAGTGGAAAATCATGAGAAAAGCCCATAAACGTCTTAAGACGTAACTTACTCAAAATCTCGCGTAAAGTCCGAAAATGAACTCGGAAATTCTAAACTAGACACGGGAAATTTAATTCTAAACTAAAACTAAATTTCGCTGAAAAGTATTCGTATAATATTTTTACTATAAAAATAGGGTACATTTGCGGGTGTTACAGTTGTGAGGCAACGTTTCTAACCTTAAAGGAACGTTTGACCACAACTCGCGTAATAGCTTTACCATAAGGGAGTGAGAATTTTGAAGCATATACTAATGCTTCGAAGAATGGGTTAGGGTGTATTTGATGCAGAATGGTAAACTAATCGCTTATGTCTCGCGACAATAAATCCTTATGAAGAGAATTATCCAACTCATGATTTAGAGTTAGGAGTTGTGGTATTTGCCTTGAAATTGTGGAGGCATTACCTATATGGAGCTACCTATTAGAAAAAGGAGTGCATGTGGAAATCTAACTATTGACCGGAGTTGTATGCAAAAATCCCGAGAAATAGTTGTTGGACCCTAAGATTTTGGAGCGAAATGAGATATTTGAGAAAGGAGAGTCGCCTAGATTCTCGATTCATGGTGATGGAAGTGTGATGTATGATGGGAGGTGATGTGTGGTGTAAAATAAGGACCTAAAAAGGAAGCTTATGACGAAGGCACATTGTATACCTTACTTTGTGCATCTGGATGGTGATAAATTGTATAAACATTTGAAGAAGACGTTTTGGTGGCATGTGATGAAGAGGGAGCTTGCTAAGTTTGTTTCAAAATGTTTGTCTTGGCAGAGGGTGAAAGGAGAGCAAATTTGCTTGAATGGAAGTGGAAATCAATATCAATGGATTTTATTATGGGATTGCCTAGGACTCAAAGGGGAAATAATATGACTTTGGTGATGGTAGATCGTCTCACTAAGACTTATTTTATATGAAAGATACATGGAGTAAGGCGGAATTGGCTAAAGCTTATCGAAATAATATTTAAAATTGCATGAAGTGCCTAAAGACACCGTCTTTGATTGTGACTCGCGTTTTATATCCAAGTTATGGCAAGAATTGCAATATTCGTTGGGTACAAAGTTAAAGATGAGTACAAATTTACACCCCGATGGGCAGACTGAATGAACAATTCAGATATTGGAAGACATGTTAAGGGTGTGTGATGGAATTTGGTAGTTCATGGGAAGAAAGGTTATATTTGACCGAGTTTTATTATAACAACAGTTATCATATTAGCACATGAATGACACCATTTGAAACATTGTATGGGAGGAAGTGTCGAAATCCAATATGTCGGGATGATGTAAGTGATTATATGTTATTTGGACCTCAAATGATTCAAGACATGATAAAACATGTCTAATTTATTACACAAAAAACGAGAGCACTCAGGACAGACAGAAAAGTTATGTAGATTTACGTTGAATTGACATCGAGTTTCTGGCTGGTGACAAAGTGTTACTGAAAGTTTCACCTATGCAGGGTGTAATGAGGTTGGGGAGCGAGGGAAGTTGAGTCAGAAGTATATTGACTATATGATATTTTAGATAAAATTGGAGAAGTCTCATATCGTGTGGCTCTTCCTCCACCTCTAAAAAGGTCCATAACGTGTTCTATGTGTTTCAGCTACAAAAATATGTGAGTGATCCTTTTCATGTTATTGGAGCCTAAGGCGATGCACTTAGATGATTCATTATGAAGAAGTAGCTAAGAAAATACTAGACTGGAAAGTGATTAAGATTATAAATGTTAAGACTGTATTCATGAAGGTGTTGTGGTTGAGTTATATCGTGGAAGAAGTAACATGGGAGGCTGAAGATGTTATGAAAGGTTGTGATCCTCATTTATTTGACCATGTATGACTTAGGTAACGAAGGCGTAACCTCATTTTTAAGGGGGTGGAATGTGATACTACTAGAGGTTTGTTAATATGTGTATTTTATATGTGTCTTTTAATGATACGATTTTCGCTTATAATGGCCCTCGCATGTGTTGGTATTATTGTGTGTAGCAAGTCGGCTTTGAGTGATTAGTAGCGCGCACAAATTTCGAGGACGAAGTTCCTATTAGGGGGGAGATTAAAATACCCGTATGTTTTGTAGGACGATCCGCCACCGTCGTAACACCAACCCCAATAACATGCGATGTGTACCTTTGTGTCATTTTTGTTGTCATCACTTAAGTTCAAGAGCACAAGGCTTTGTTACTAAGTGGTTGGTGGAATCATTTATAAACATATCACAATCCTCTTATTGTTTCGATGTGGGAAAACTTAATCTCATAATCCCATGGGGTGTTACAAACTCCCCCACTTAAAGAGTACAACGTCCTCATTGTGTCTTAAAGCTGACCACAACAAGCCCAGAATCCCCCCCCCCCCCTAAGTGGGTTACCCGGATACTCATGAGTCCTGACCACAGGCTCACCGCACGGTCGCAGGGTTGCTTTGATACCATTTATAACAACCCGACCAGCCACAACGTAACATAACCCCAATAAGATGAGATGTATACATTTGGGACATTATTTTGTCCTCACCTTCTTACTAAGTCGTGGGTGAAATCATTAATAAAACATATCACAATCCTCTTATTTTCCAATGTGGGACGTCTTAATCGCGTAACCGTTACACCCATTTAACGAGGACCTTTTACAAAGACCTTCCCAGCTAAACAGGTGTGTTACCATCTCGTTTTCCAACTTAGTACATACCAAAAGACTAACAATTGTAGAGTAGTTCAAACGTTTAATGGATTACATAATCAAACTATCTTAAACTGTCCTATAACCCAAAAACAATATAGAAAAGATTGTTCATTTAATACATCGGAAGTCTTACTATTAACAGAATGTAAACTAAGCTAATTAGTAATTAACGCTATCAATACTACTCGGCCTCCTGATAAATTATATTTTAGTATCATTTTAAACCTATTTTATCCTGTTATTTAACTCAATTTTGTGGGCTGAAATGTCTAATAAGCTCATTTAACTAATTATTAATTAGAAATATTTGGTTTTGTTAGTATAATTGTTAATAGTCTTTATATATATATACACTATTTGTACTGTTTTTTGTTGTTTTGATATTGCAAGTATCAAGTCTAGAAACTCGAGTGATGAAAGCGAATAAGACGGGTCAAAGCAGAAACAAATGAAAGAAACCAAAATAAATACGAAAAGTCAATGTCAAGGTAAACAACCCACCAAATCAAAGCCAATCTTGATTCTCCTCTTCTGGCATCTCCATGACCATGTACCACATTATCAGTTTATCACAAGTCACTTTCCATCATCAACCATTGAAATCACTACATAAAAAAACTCACCATTTTCTTTCACCATTACCAATCTCCTTCTAACTAGTTCAACCATGACCGACCACCACAACCACCATTAATACCTTATTTCACCACCAAATTAGCCTCAAATCCTCATCACCAAGTCCATCTCAATTCTGAACCGGTCTCCGCTCGCATCTCCACCCGCTCAACCAACAATTTTGAAGGATCGGTATACGCAGTGGAAATAATAATTATACGATCCTTTAATAGATCTATTGCATTCAAACTGATGTAAATAAAAGGGATTAATTACATACCTGGATTTAAGACGGATTAACAATTAACTCCGAAAGTACGAAGCCTCTAGTATATCCACACCGGGTACGAATTACACTCTCAACCTTTGAGACGACTCGGAAATATGAGACCCTTGAGAAAAACCCTTTTTCTCTCTCTTCTATATTTTGGGTGGAAAGCTAACTCAATGAATTGTATTATTCCAATTCCCAACTCCAAGTACTTATAGGGAAGAATAAAATAAACTCTTTATTTTATTTCCTTATTTTAAACTTGGAATACTTTCTCCTTTTATTATTGTATCTTTTGTGTTAACAATTAATACAATAATATGTCATCTAGATACTTTAATTATTATCATATAATAATATAAAGTCATCTTAAGTGTAAACGGTAACCCGTAAGTGTGTGACCATCTAGGTTCAACATTAAGCTAGTAGTAATTAACGTTACCGATCCGATTGAGTCTGGGCATAATTCCAACAATCTCTCACTTGACCCAGAGTCAATCGTCTTAATTACTAATTGAGGTTGGCGTCTAACAACACTCCTCAACGACTGGATAATGTGAATATCAACATCCGATGAAGACGAACCTGGTTAAGGGTAATGTATCATTTCCTTCCATTTTTCCAACTCCGGATCATCCTAGGGTATGGTTAAAAAATGTCAAACCCTGTTAGATAACCACTATGTTCCATGTCAATCACTATGGTTGGCGAATCGACTTCAAGAAACTCATTTCTTAAAACATTCATTTGCCTTGGCCAAGGTCTTGATACAACCAATAAGATTTATGACAACATAGAGTTCAAACTCGTTACCTCGAGTTGATGGATTCGATCCGACTCACCACTAACTTTATAGGTACTCAATTAAACCCAATAACCATTCAACTAGTATTTTTACATACTAGTTGTCAGGCATCAAAGTATAACAAGTACCTGACAACTAGTATTCTATTAATTACAATGGCGAACTCAGGTCAAAGGAAAAAAACATTACATTCACTCCTTATGAGAGTTTCCACATTGACAGATAATAGGTAAAACAACCATTGGGAAACCTCCTTTCGGTCAGTTCAATGATCATATCTCCATATGGTCACCTATACATACAACATAATGAATAGGATCCATTATATTCATCCAATGAATAAGGTTGTACATATATTAGTCCATCTGGATCATCAAAGCCCCTTTTGATAACCCTTGGACCAAGAACTTCTTTTGATCAAACCCTCTAATGCTTGACTCTCATTATTATAATATTCATTATAATGTCAAGCATACAGTTAAATCAAGGACTTATCACACATATGCTTCTCAAACACAATATGATAAAAAAACAATGCCATTTTGTTAATATCAATTAATAATAAATAAAAACAATACGAAATGTGTTCAAAATATGTTACACAAAGATTGGGTCTAGAGCATAATTTCAAAAATCATCTCCTACTTGACCTAGAGCCAATCACTCATGAACTTTAATCCAATACTCCAATTATGCTTGTCAAATCTTTTGATCCAAGCGCCTTCGTGAAGGGATCTGCGGGATTTTCTTTTTCTTCTACCTTTGGTACTTGAACATCTCCACGTTCAATAATTTCTCTAATCAGATGATACTTTCGCAGAACATGCTTAGATCGCTGGTGTGACCTTGGCTCTTTAGCCTGTGCAATAGCCCCGGTATTGTCACACATTAAAGGAACAACTTCCTTCACTGAAGGAACTACACCAAGTTGAGTTAAGAACTTTTTAATCCAAACGTCTTCCTTAGCAGCATCACGTGCATCTATATACTCTGCTTCAGTTACCGAATCTGCAACTGTGGCTTGCTTGGAACTCTTCCAACTCACTCCTCCACCATTCAAAGTGAAAACAAAACCAGAGGTAGACTTGCTACCATCCTTGTCTGATGCAAAACTATCATCATTATAACCCAAACAATTAAGGTCATTGTCTCCATAAATGAGGAATTGGTCCTTAGTCCTTCTCAAGTACTTAAGGATGGATTTTACCACTTTCCAATGTTCCTCGCATGTATTCCCTTGGTACCTACTCGCTACTCGTAGCGCGTAAGCAACATCAGGCCTTGTACATGTCATGGTATACATGATAGCTCCCACTGCACTTGCATATGGGACTTTACTCATGCGTTCCCTCTCTTCTAGAGTCTTAGGACAATCCTTTTTAGATAGAGAAATTCCAAAGCCTATTGGTAAATAGCCCTTTTTGGAATTTTCCATGTGATACCTCTTTAAAATTGTATCAATGTACATAGACTGGGAGAGTCCAAGCAACTTCCTTGATCTATCTCTATAGATCTTTATTCCAAGAATATAAGTTGCTTCTTCCAAATCTTTCATACAGAACTGTTTAGATAGCCAAGCCTTTGTCTCTTGCATGGTTGGTACATCATTTCCCATTAGTAAATGTCATCAACATATAATACTAAGAAAATGATAATGCTCCCAGTAACCTTCTTATACACACATGACTCCTCCTCACATCGCACAAAATTGAACTTTTCAATTGTCGTGTGAAAACAGATATTCCAACTACGAGAAGCTTGATTTAATCCATAAATAGATCGTTGAAGCTTACATACTTTATCATTAGAAGATGACAATGTGAAACCTTCAGGTTGAGTCATATAGACATCTTCCTTTGACTCCTCATTGAGGAAAGCTGTTTTCACATCAATTTGCCATATCTTATAATCATAGTATGCAGCTATAGCAAGCAGAATCCGAATAGATTTGAGCATTTCCACAGGGGAGAACGTTTCTTCATAATCAGTACCTTCCTTTTGATTATACCCCTTGGCAACAAGACGGGCTTTATAGGTCTCAACCTTACCGTCTGCTCCAATCTTTTTCTTAAACACCCATTTGCATCCAATGGGTTTTAAGTCTTTAGAGTTATCAACCAAAGTCCACACTTTGTTGATTTTCATAGACTCCATCTCGGATTCCATAGCCTTTAGCCATTTCTCATGGTCTGGACTTGCCATAGCCTCTTTGAAGCATCTAGGATCATCATCAATGTGAGTTATATCATCAATATGATTAGCCTCATCATCTTGCACTAATATATTTAATCTATTTGGTGCACGACTTTCCCTATCCGATCTTCTTAGAGGCTCATGTACTATTTGATTTTCCGGTTGCTCAGGTTCCAGGGTTGATTCATTAATCAACTGATTTTCCTCAACATTTGAGTTTTGACCTGCTGATGGCAACTTTAAAACATCAAATAAAGGTTGCTCATTTGGCATCTCATGCTTTTGAATCATTGTTGACTCATTGGAGTCTTTGATCTCATCAAGATCTATTTCTGCACCATGACTTCCTTCTTTAAGGAATTCCTTTTTCTAAAAAGGTTGCATTTCTGGCCACAAACACTTTGTGTTCAGAAGGGTGATCGAAATAGTATCTCATAGTCTCCTTGGGATAACCAACAAATCTACGTTTGTCAGATTTAGCTTCAAGCTTGTCTGAATGCAGTCGCTTAACATAAGCTGGACAACCCCAAATCCTCAAATGCTTAAGGTTAGGTTTACGTCATTTCCATATCTCATATGGTGTTTTAGTGACTGCCTTAGTGGGAACTTTGTTTAATATGTACTCAACAGCTTCCAAAGCATATCCCCATAGGAAAATAGGAAGATCAGTGAACCCCATCATGGATCTCACCATATCTAATAAGGTTCGATTTCTCCTTTATGAAACACCATTATGTTGTGGCGTTCCAGGAGAAGTCCAGTGTGACAAGATCCCATCTTGGCGTAAATAATAAATGAACTCATCACTGAGATACTCACCTCCACGGTCAGATCCCAGCGCCTTTATATTCTTACCAGTTTGTTTTTCAACTTCACTGCGAAATCTTTTGAACATTTCGAAGGATTCTGATTTATGTTTCATTAGATAAACAAATCCAAATCTTGACATATCATCAGTGAAGGTTATAAAGTAAGAATATCGACCTTTAGCTTGAACTTTCATTGGACCACATACATCAGAATGTATGAGTCCTAAAAGCTCACTAGCTTTTTCCCCAGTTCAAGTAAAAGAAGATTTGGTCAACTTTCCTAGGATACAAGATTCGCAAGTGTCATATGATTCATAATCATATTGACCAAGTCACCCTTCACGATGCAACTTGTTTACTCTTTTCTCACCAATGTGACCAAGTCTACAATGCCAAAGGTAAGTTTGATTCCCTTGATTATTTCTCTTCCTCTTTTGGCCAGAAACAGTCATAATAGGACAAATAACTAGCTCAGGTAAAACATAAAGACCAAATTGCAAATAACCATTCACATATAAATCATCACCATGATAAATAGAGCATTGATTATTATAGAAAATTGTTCTGCATCCACACTTGTCCAAATACGACATGGAAACAATGTTCGAAACAAACTTAGGAACATAATACCAATCTTCTAAAGTTATGGTCTTGCCATTAGGCATTCTAAGAAAGACGATTCCTACAGGTAGGGCAGCAACATTTGCTCCATTCCCAACTTACAGGTAGACCTATCCCTTCTTTAACCATCTATTGATCCTTAAACCTTGCAACATATTGCAAATGTTAAAGCTATTTCCGGTATCTAATACCCATTTAGTAGTATCCATAGTTGTCAAAGAAATCATGAAAACATTTTTCACAATTGTTTTACCTTGTTGCTTGTCTTTCAGAGCTATCTTATACTCTGGACAATTTCTTTTCCAGTGTCCTTTCTTCTTGCAAAAGAAACATTCATCCTCTGACTGGTCAGTCATCACCCTCCTACTCAAAGAAGCGATACTAACCATATTCATAGATCCAGATTTAACTAAGGACTTAGATATCTCATATCCAGTAGTCCTAATCTGAAACTCGTACATCTTCTAAAGATGTGCAATGATCTGGGAAAGAGTCATATTTTCATATTGCCTCTGAAGTTCAGGACTCAAGGAGGCCAAAACAATGCACTTTGCAGCAGTACTCTCTTCAGAGTACTTTGCATATGCATCTAATGCACTTGCATTACTTTCTCCTTTTTGAGGTGCTACCATAACGAGCGTATCGATCACATCGATTAGCTTTTCATGCATGAGAACAATTCTCAAGTTCCGGTACCAATCATCAAAAATGTTACCAGATAGTTTGTTAGCATCAAGAATGTTTCGTAGTGTAATAATAGCCATTATGAGAAATCTGATACGAAGGAAAAAACAGAAAACAGGAACACAAAACATACATCATTAAGACGTGGACTTTATCTGAATGATAACAATAAACTTTAAAACATGAATGAGCCCCTTGGTAGTCAAGTCGTTTCTCACACATAATTAAAGTCATGGTACATTACCATTAATATTTCATCATATAAAATTAAACCACACTCTACACTACATAGTCCACTGGTAGTCAGGTCGTTCCTATTAGTATAGTTGAGTTCATCCACCCTTGTGACATAAAATTGGTTAATCTCATACCCTCTGGGTAGTCCAGACTATAAGTACAACATTAAATAATTTTTCTTCACACTTGTATCATATACAATAGACAATATTATTTATCTCTGAACTACAAGTCACCTGGTAGTCAAGTCGTTCCTTGTAAACAAAAATAAATTTTATTAACTACTTGGATGAAAAAGTCTCTTTGACAAAATATTAGATATTTTATCAATTAAAACTCAATAATTTCAATTGGTCAAGAATTTAATTATTTATTAAAATAATTTTAATAACAAAAGTAGTCATATATCATACGACAGCCAATAAAAATTATTGACAATTACAATTACCAAAATAATTTTACTAGTTTTCAATACTATAGGCGCTACAACCTAGCAGCTGAAAAAAATAATTAAACATATAATCATACGAAACTCATGTGGAGAACAATTCTCCCACAAAGCACGGAAGCATCATTGCAATTAACTCGTCACAATGACTCACATACATAAAACATATGCTGAAACAACTTCTCACACCATGAATCAAATTCAATATGGCAAACTAGACACAAAATTGACGAATAGATCAAAATTACCTCAATCCAATCATTAATATACTGATTTGTTAATGATTAAAGTCAAGATCATTCTCATTACAAAAGTGAATCCATCTGATTCATCCTAATGTTCTAAATATCGCAAGCAAGAAAAAAAACAAACTAGCTATGTTATTCGTGCATTACTAGCATTAAAGATTGAATGTTTTACAACTCATACCCATTAATAGCATGCAGTGTTACCAACAAAGACGAAATCAATAACTAAATCAAACGCACAATAATCCATTATAAAACTTAGCGTAACTGATAACAATTATCAAGACAGTACTACAATGTCAACGCAGCAGGATCACAACCAAAAACAAAAAATCGGTCGTGGAATGGAATTCCAAATTTCACATACAATTTAAAAGCAAAAATTGTCTCTGATACCAATTGAAGGATCGGTATACGCAGCGGAAATAATAATTATACGATCCTTTAATCGATCTATTGCATTCAAACTGATGTAAATAAAAGGGATTAATTACATACCTGGATTTAAGACGGATTAACAATTAACTACGAAAGTACGAAGCCTCTAGTGTATCCACACCGGGTACGAATTACACTCTCAACCTTTGAGATGATTCGGAAATATGAGACCCTTGAGAAAAACCATTTTTCTCTCTCTTCTATATTTTGGGTGGAAAGCTAACTCAATGAATTATATTATTCAAATTCCCAACTCCAAGTATTTATAGGGAAGAATAAAATAAACTCTTTATTTTATTTCCTTATTTTTAACTTGGAATACTTTATCCTTTTTTTTTGGTGAATATGTAAGTAATCATTAATCACACCTCAAATGAGGTAAACACTATTACAAATCCAGTTTAGAAGCCTAAATAGCTACAACACCACAAATAACATCAACAAGCAGGAACAAACTTAATTAAATGAGACCTATGCTACTGCAGAACTCAATATCACATCTCTTTATCCTCTTCTTCATCATACCAGTCAGACGAACTCTATGCTCCTGCTGCACCCAAGAGATCAAGGCTTGGGGCCTAGTACCATAACCTTCAGCATAACAAATGTTTTTAACCTGCCATACATTGTACATAACAGCATTTACCAACGAGCAATACAACAATCTCCTGAATCCAGAAACACATCTAATCCTCAGCATTTTACCAGCAGTAACAGGGAGCACCATACTCAGCTGCAGCCATCCTATGAGAAGCTGTAGACAGTTCCTCACATAGTAACAATCTTGAAAGAGGTGCTGATGAGACTCATAGCCATCATCACAGATATAACAAATTAATCTTTGAGAAATACCAAACCTGCTCAATCTGTCTAGAGTCAATAACCTTTCCTTCTTCATCAGCCAGATAAAAAAGGCATGCTTCTGTATGTTGTATCTATTCCAAGCTTCAGAGTACCATTGAATATGCTCAACAGCCTCAAAATTTGCGAGCCAATCATACCCTCTGGAAATAGAATATCCACCATCATTCTCTAGCCATTGTTGATTTGAGAAGGCCACCTTAAATCTATTCTTGACCTCACCGATTTTTCTCCAAGCCCATGAAGAGCTACTAGTTGGTTCATAGTCCAGCCAAGATCTGCCCTTCAGATAGATGTTATCCACCCATTTAATCCACAAATGGTCTTTCTTAATCACTAACCACCAAACCAGTTTCCTAATAGCTGCTACATTCTAGGTGCTGCTGTCTATAATTCCCAAACCCCCCTGTTTCTTACCCCTGCATAACACATCCCATGCCACTAAAGCTTTAGAGGAAGACTCAGACCCACTCCACAGGAAGCTTCTGCATAAGGCCTTAATTCTATCCATAACTCCCATAGGTAGAACAAAAAGTTGTGACCAGTAGTTATGGATAGTAGAGAGAACAACCTTCACCAAAACAAGTCTGCCAGCATAGGAAATTTTCCTGCTATTCCACCCTCTAATTTTTGCAATCATTCTTTCCACTAGGACATGACAATCAACCTTGCTTAATCTCTTATGTGAAATGGATACCCCAAGATATTTAAAAGGTAATTTGCCTCTTGTCAATCCAGTATAATGCAATATATAATCCACAGTCACTGAGTCAATGCCATTCAAAATAATTTCATATTTCTCAGAACTAATATGCAAACCTGAAGCTTCAGAAAAAGAGTTAAAAGTTTCCTTAATGATAACAATTGAGCTTAGATCCCCTTTACAAAAAAGAAGAACATCATCAGCAAACATTAGATGATTCAACTTAATCCTGTTACACAGAGGATGTAATCTAAACCTAGACAGAGCACTTGCTTCCTCCAATAATCTACTAAGGTACTCCATACAGATAGTAAACAAGATAGGAGAGATAGGGTCACCTTGTCTTAGACCTCTCTTACCAGGAAAAAAGCCATTTGGAGAACCATTGATCACAACAGAATAGGTAGGAGAAGTCACACAAGTCATGATCAAACCAATCAACTTAGGAGGGAAATTTAGATGAACCAGCATGTCTGCAATAAAGTCCCACTCAATAGAATCATAAGCTTTCCTCAAATCTATCTTCATCAAGCATCTGGGTGAGACACATTTCCTAGTATACAATCTGACTATATCCTAACTGATTAGTATATTACCCATAATACTCCTACCCTTAATAAAAGTAGCCTGAGTAGAACTAATGACATTGCCAAGGCCAATAGAGACTCTCTCACAAAGAATTTTAGAGATGATCTTATATAGTACATTACAACAAGCAATAGGTCTAAACTGAGTAACATTGACAAGATTCTCAATCTTAGGAATAAGAACCAGGTTGGTAGCATTAATCTGTCTAAGAAGCTTACCTATTTGGAAAAGGTTCTGAATAGCATGAACAAGCTCATCCTTCAACACCGCCCAACCAGCTTTGAAAAAGCAACTAGTATATCCATCAGGCCCAGGACTCTTATCATTTGGAATAGAGAACACAACTTTTTTAATCTCATCCTCACTAGGTGTACTACACATCCTATCCCATTGATCTTCTTCCACTCTACTTCCTTTCTGCACAATATGAGAATAGAAACAAGAAGTACCCTTAGAACTCCCCAACAGATCTTTGTAGAAGTCAACAAAAGCCTGAATAATATGATCAGGCTCTTTACAAACCACTCCTGTCATTGATTCAATAAGGAGCACTTTGTTCCTAATCTGTCTTTGTCTGATTGCCCGATGAAACAAAGAAGAGTTAGTATCCCCCTCCTTAGCCCAGGAGGACTTGGCCTTTTGACTTAGAAAATCATCAGGAGCATCATCCAGTAGCATAAAGCTTTCCCTAGCTTGTTGTTCAACATCCATAAGCCTTAAGTTCCCAGGATCACCTTGCAGCATAATTTGGCTTTCCTGAAGGACCTTAAATGCAATATCTGCATTCCTTTCTATATCAGCATATAGGTCATTATTAAGCTTTTTGAATTGCACCTTCATATTCTTCACTACTCTGAACATAAGGGAACCATAAACATACTTCTGCCATCCAGTCTTCAAAAGACACAGGAAATCAGTGGACCTAGTCCACATATTAAAGAACTTGAAAGGTCTTCTACTAGAGGACTTCACCTCACCATACTCTATAACACAAGGGAAATGATCAAAGGAGCCTTCAGGGAAGAAATGGGCAAAGTAATCAGGCCAGCTATTACACCAATTATCATTGATAAGAACCCTATCAATACGACTGAACACTCTTTTATCACTAGTCTACTTATTATTCCAAGTGAAGAAGGCACCAGTTGTTTTCATCTCTTGGAACTCACACAAAGTTATAGCATTCTGAAAAGGAACCATTTCACTATCTCTAACAGCCTGCCTAATCCTCTCATTAGAATAGAGTACATTATTAAAATCCCCAAGCACACACTGATGCGTGTCGTTATACACCAAAAATAAAAGCCTAAGTCTACTAACTAAGAAGATAGCGGAAGTAGGGTCGATCTCCACAGGGAGGAAACTAATTTACTGTAATCTAAATATGCCAGTCACAATCTAAGGGTTTTGAAAAGGTTTTAACTAAACAAAATAAGATTTAAAGGAATAGAAATAAAGGTAGAAATTAATATGAAATAAATCAGATAAAAGAAGAATATGCTAGGATTCGGTCCACTGCAATATCGGCATCTACGGGTCAACTAAGTCAGTCAATCTATCAATGAGAAGGGCAATGGTTTTCTCCTCTCGGTCTCAAACCACCCTAGGGATTTTCCTAATTAACTCTCGTCCTCTTAGGAGTCACCTATCAATTCTAATAAAGCCTTTCCCTTCCAATCTCTCGATCCAGGTCGGGGTTAACTACCTAGCTAGTCTCCTGCGTGCACTCATTCGACTAACCTCAATTAAATTGCTTAAACTGATTCTCATATTCAAGACTAACTAAAATAATCTATCCTAACATGCCTCTACTACAGTTTTCCTCATTCTAACATACAAGAGAATTAGCTACTCATGCTATTAATGATGCTAACAAAGACGATTGAACATATGACGATAGACATAATAAAATCGTAATTAACAAGCATGAATAATAACGCAGCAGTTAAGAAAGGTAAACAGTAATCAAAACTAAAATAAAGATTAAGAATAAAGGAGAGAAAGAGTTTACAATCTTAGCAATCCGGCGTAGAGAACAAATCCACGTCGATAAACCCGAATGTAAACTAAAAGTAAAGTCCAGAATTTAATGGTGAAAGATTAATGCTAAGTGTATGCTAATAATCGATGATCCTAAAGACGACAAATAAGAGTCTTAAATAGCGCATAACACGACTCTAAACCCTAATTAGACTATGGACTTAAAGCCCGTGATAAGTTCCACTCAATCGAGGGAAAATACCTTTCGATCGAGGCTTTTATTCAAGAGAATCAGTCGATCGAGGACATCTTCTACTCGATCGACCAGCTTGTCAACGGCTACCACTCGATCGAGCACAAGACAGCTCGATCGAGCAACTCTTCACTTCAACTCTTTTCGATCGACCAAAGGTATAGTCGATCGAGGTCTCTGGCTTGTCATATAGTGTGAGTCATGACTTTGGGCTTGATTGTGAATGGTTTCACGCTTCCCCATGCAAGAGCTTTTGTTGCGTTCCCTCCATTCTCCTAAATGCATGCAAAGTGGACTGTTTTGGCTCAGTTTCCGCTACTACGCAGCTTGTACCTACAAAATGGTAATGAAAGTACAAAGTAGCCAAATAGGGGCATATGGTGATATAATATCACCTAAATGACATAGAAATGCGTGCATAAATGGACTGAAAAGTCTATATAAAATACACGCATCAAACTTCCCTAAACCAAACCTTTGCTTGTCCTCAAGCAAACTAAATGCAGCTATACGGAACTAAATGAACCTAGGGGAATGGAGTAAGTCTCAGAGCTAGCTACAAGTCAATACTAAACAGTTTAATGCACTCATTCAATCGCTACAAAGCTTAATACGAAAGTGAACGAATTTGTACAATCTTGGAAATAAATTAGACTTTCGACCTTGCAAGACTCAACCAAATTCGGACTCTCACGGGTCACTCTTCTCTCAACAAGCAAATGGTAAGTAAATATGTATAAGAAAGAGAGAAGAAAATATAGTCACTCACCTAGACTACGACCGACACAACATGCATTGCTAACTAATATGAAAGATGATTCAAGCACCGTACACACGCATAACCACCGTTCAAGGACAATCACGTGCCGAACATTTGCAAAAATATGGATATGTGAGGCTAATTGGTAAGAAGGGGCAAAACAATTAATGGAAATGTGAGGGTAAATAGCCAAGCTAGTTCCTAACAAGACCGGAATAGAACTCGTTCCATTCTTCCAATTATCAACATTAAGCTCGATGCCTTAACAAATCTAGGCACAAACAACACAAATCCCATAAGACACCTCGACAAAATAATAATAAGCAAAGGAGGTGTAGACAACAAAAACTTCAGCCAAATATTTTTTCATTTTTTTTTTCTTTCTCTTTTCTTTTCATTTTTTTTCTTGGCTGATCGAGGGAAAACCTCTCGATCGAGTGGAATATGTCACTCGATCGAGGCAACATACAATAAAATCTGCTCGATCGAGCTGAAAGCTACTCGATCGAGGCACAACTAACACTTCTCTTCTTTTTCTCACAAAAACCCACTCCAATTAATGATAACGAGCCAAAAACTGACACTACGTAGAATATACCCCGACTACTAAGCTAGCTCGGCAAAGGTAGGATCATTTTAGAATGTAGTTAAGGGCAACAGGTAGATATGGCTTTATGTGGAGTTAATGGGGTAAAATGAGGAAAAAGGGAGATGCAAATATTCTCAAAACACGTAATACCGACCACAAACCCAATGCCTGCAGGCAATAAGAAATCAAAATTCATGTACAAGCAAAAGACACGAGATGTAGGGAGTAACTACTCTCATTCCTAGATGAACTGGTCATGGATGTCACCAGTTATAGGCTCTAAAACTCAGAATATATAAGTAGTTTGCCAAATTACTGAGTCAAGTCTAATAATCAAATTTAAATTCCAAGACAAAATTCTATAGTTCACTACTTCGATTTTACTAAGTAGGTCAAGAAAGGTGCAAGGAATAGCATAAAATAGACTTGTAGTGCGATTTCATCATGAACAAGACTCCAATCCGACTCGACTATATGCAAAAATAAACGTGATATTTTGATTTTTTCAAATTTTTTTCCTAATTAACATGAATTGTAAACGTGAATGCAATACAAATGCAAATGCAGACGCAAAAGGATGTAAAACACCTCCCCAAACCAAAACAGACAATGTCCTCATTGGCTATAGCATAACAACATATAAGGGAAAGGAAACAAAAAACAACCTAATTCATGTTCATAAGGAATTTAATATATATGAAGAATGGAAAAAACAAAAGGAACAGAGAAACTCACAAAACAAAGCTTCCCCAAACCAGCATCAAACTAGGGAGCTAACAGCACCTCCTCCCAATAGTCTTCTCCTCCTCTACCCTACCTCCTCCTGAGCTAGCCTCCTAGCTGCCAACTCCGCGTGCTCCCTCATGGCCCTCTGTGCCGGCGTCTCGTCCTCTTCCTCTCTAGAAGAAGAGGACGAGGAAGATGGTGAAGGATACCCACCCTCTGGGTATCTGTAGAATGAGGGGTGAGGCCATCCATCTGGAATAGGACGCCCTCGGCGGATATGGTCCTCGTAGATAGGAAACAAGGCCAAGGCCTGATCCCGTCGCATCTGCGCTATATCCCTGCGCATCTCAAGTAGTAAAGCATCACGACGCCCTTGGTCCATGACCTCAGGCGTCTCAAACAGGGGAGGACAAACAAAATTAGCCGGAAAAACCGACTCAGGAGGGGGAGTGGTGACAGGTGGGGGTGTGACAGTGGTCTGCCCCACCTGTTGAGAACCCGACGGCTCTCCAACTTCCCCCTGAGGGGAAGCTCTCTTCTTCTTCTTAGTGGAAGAAGAAGGTGTAGTGGTGAAAGGTAGATGGTAGACAGGGGGAGGGGGTTTCACCCCTCTCACAGTAGTGAGAGGTGAAAGAGAAGACAATGTAGGGCAAGGTAAGACAACGGATGTGGAACCACATATCTTCCACACCCGACGCTCAGAGCCCGTCATCCAAGTAAACCCTATCATGACAGGTATATCTAAATCGACGCCTGGTTCTAAGCGCTGGTGAGTCCTAGGGAAGTCTGAATAAAGGTGGCGGCCAATCCTACTGACCAGACCGCCACAGACTACGACGCTAGACACCCTAGACTCTAGGTTCTTCCAATGAAGAGCCACTAAGTAAGCGATGTTCAGGACAAACGGGGTACCGCTATCAACATTCAGGTACCCCGCTAGAATGGCTAACTCAGTGTTGTTTATGTTGTTGGGTTCTGGCCTAGCAAAAATCGACTCTCCTAAAAGTCGCAGAAAATAGCGCAGTGCAGGGTGGTGAACGTGGGCCACTCTACGAGTGCCGTAGGGTGTGTGAGAGAGGGCGGTCCAGACCTGGGTCAACAGCTTCCTAGGAGCTGCAAAAAGACCGTCACTCGAAAGACCCAAAACCTCCCCAAACCTAGCTAAGGTCCACGAATGCGACTCATTAAAGAGTCGGAAATGAATGCAAGCGCTAGTCGGTGAGGTAGCATACATATCGGACTCAAAAGTATAAGAACTAAAAAACTCAAGTGTAGGTACGCGATATGTATACTCCCTCATCGAGGCCAAACCCGACATCCCCGTCCCGTTAAGTAACAAACAAACATCAGTTAATAAACCTAGCTCCTCTAGGTCGGGACGGTGCAAAAAACAACTCTAATGGATATGGGAGTCAAGTAAATAAGATAACCGTTTCCGGTGCATACTAGAAACAAATTGTACCTCCCTCATCCTTTGTAGTGGCCCAAGGGACTCCGCGCCAGATGGTTGACTAGCAGCCTTGAGAGCCTTCGGTGGTGCCAGTCCTCGAGTACTAGCTAGCTTCTGCGCGGCTAGCTGGCTGGTGGTCAACGCCTTCTTACTAGGAGCGAGTATGGAACTAGAAAGCGGAGCGACCTCAGCAATGGTCGCTGGAACAACGGTCTCAGCAGTGACCGTGACAGGAATCGGAGCCTCAGTGTGCTCCCTGGAGACTATCTCAGCAGCAGTCTCGTTAACCGTGACAGCAGTATCAGTCACAACAGCAACGGTAATCGCTTCAGTCGTCGTTTCAGCGACAACCTCGGGAAGCGCGGACTTACTTGGGACTGAACTTGATGCCATAGCTACAAAGAAATCAACAACAACCAATCAATAACATCTAATTTACTAGATTAATCCTATAAGCAATTACTAACCCTAATTGAATCGGAAAAGGGGAAGGGGTTATGAATTAACTAGCAAAATAGGAAGGAGATACTTACTTGTTGATAATTACCCAAAATATAGCAATTGCGAAAGTAAAGTCCTGGGGTAGGTGTAAGTGGTAATTAATTTGGGATTATCACGAATTGCAGGTAGGAAATTGCAGAAAAGAAATCGAAAGATGAAGAACAATATAGAATTGGGATCGAGTAAATGGAAAGAGGATCGAAGGCTTCCCTTTTATAGGTGGGTTAGTTCAGTCGATCGAGAAGAAATGCGACTCGATCGAGAACTTTTGTCAGGCTGGATTGCTCGATCGAGTAGGTCTGAGTTACTCGATCGAGTGGGCTTCTTTTGATGATCTGTATTTCACTCGATCGAATGGAATTCTCCTCAATCGATTCGAATTCTACTCGATCGAGCTCCTCTTCTCTCCCAAGTCACTCGATCGAGTAGAAATGTACTCGATCGAATGATTGTCCTATTTGCATAACCTTTGACTTTCAGCATTTTGATTTCCGCTTCTTTTCCCTGCAAAAACGATACAACACGAAACCCAAAAAAATACCAAAAATTGTCTAACAGGAAAAAATAAATTGTTTATCTAAACTACGGATTATAATCTAACGTCTAATCTAAGTAGATGGTCTAGTTGTCTAATTGTCTAACGAAAACGCTATAAATTGTTATTTACAATTTGTACGGGGTTGCAAACCCGGCTAACAACCAATCAGTTTCGTGGCAAGGCCACCCTCTGGCCTTTGACTTGCGGAATTACCCTCAGCTGCGGTAATTTCCGACTTCTTTCTCCACACATACGATAATTTCTTGGGGTTTAGCTCTACTTCGGAATCACTTGAATACATGCGAGCTCCTTTGTCCTTCTTGGACTTCTTCTAGATACCGTCACGCGGATATGGCTCTCCCTTTTCCAGCTCCAATGCTGCCGCTCTATGATCTGTAAGGCAACAAACAACAACACGTTCCTCCAATTCGCTCCCAAGCTGGGGCGAAGGTGTTACGGTAGCAATGGGAATATCACAGGACATGAGCTATAGGTTCGATAGGAACCGAAGCTTTGTCATACGTGAATAAATCGGGTGTGATATCAGCTAAGGGAAGCGCTTGACATGGTGAAACAAGCATAGGACCCTTACTAGCATGAGACTGCGTGAAAACTAGGTTCTCCCCACCTATCTGAAAAGTCAATGTCCGTAACCCGACATCAATAACCGCTTGCGCAGTATGCAAGAACGGTCTTCCCAAAATGATGGGAGTGTGAGAATCCTCAGGTATATCCAAAACTATGAAGTCGACCGGGATAAAGAACCTCCCTATTTGCACAGGAACATCCTCTATGATTCCTAAGGGTCGAGACAAGGTCCTATCTGCCATCTGTACTGTCATGTTGGTACACTGGAGCTTCGTAAAGCCTAACCGTTTGGCTAAAGACAAAGGTAAGACGCTAACACTAGCTCCTAGGTCACATAACGCATTATCTATGAGATAGGGACCTATATGACACGGTATGGAAAAACTACCTGGGTAAGACAGCTTAGGGGGGCATTTATTTTGGAGGAACGCAGAGCATTCCTCAGTCAAGGCTACAGTCTCTACAGTATCGACTGACCTCTTACGCAAAAGAATTTCACGCATAAATTTTAAGTAAGAGGGTACCTTTAATAGGAGGTCTGCAAAAAGAACGTTCACCTTGAGATCACGTACAATGTCAGCAAACCGAGCAAATTCCTTCTCGACCTTTGCTTTTTTCAACCGACCAGGAAACGGAACTGGAACGTCAGGCGATCCACGTTGCATATCCTTGACAATTGCGTTGTTGATCATCCGCTTGCTTAACCCCTTCGAACGAGCTTCTCGCTCATTAATTCCCATCGATCGAGTATCAATGTCACTCGATCGAAGATTATCAGAACTTAAACTGGTCGATCGAGCAGTATTATCAATCACAATACTCGATCGAGCAAATGAATCACCTCGATCGACTAACTGGCTATTTGCTTCACTCGATCGACCATCAGAAACCTCTCGATCGATCACTTTGTCTTTCAATTCATTTGATCGACTAACAATAACCTCTCGATCGATTACATTATCAGCAACATCCTTCGTAACATTGAGATGCGCACCAGAAATATCAGCAACTGTACCAGCAAGATTGTCATAAGTGAGGCCGCTTCTCAAAGTAATCATGTTTAGTGTTTCCTTGTTCTTGTCAGTCTGAGATGGTAACTGGCCAGGTTGCCTAGTCGATCTAGCTCCCGCCAATTGAGCAATCTGCGACTCCAAAAGCTTAATAGTAGCATTCGTTGCTTGATCAGATTTGCTCATTTGGATAGCTAAAGCTTGTATCATCGACTTTAGCTTCCCAAGTTCTGAAATTCTTCCAGATGAGGAACTAGCTTGCTGTGAAGACTGGAGTTTTTGAAATCCTTGCTTGTGCGGCGGTTGATACATCGGCTGCTGTGGTGGAGGAGTAGGATTTAGGACATTCTGGCTTGTCCATCTCAAATTGGGATGGATGGTCCCTTGATTGTAGTACCCACCCCCTTGACGGTATTGTTGAAAGGAACAGACTTGCTCCTTTTCAGCAAAACAATCTACAGCCGTGTGACCAGTTTCGCCACACCTTTCACAAGTAATCACATCATCCCACTGCAGCAAATGAACCGTCTGCTGGTTATCTGCAGCTTGCTTCTCCCATTTATCAAGTCTGGCATTCAATTTATCAAATTTAGCATCCAGACCGTCAGAGTCAACACTAGCTACTGTCCGTGTACCACTTCGCGGATTACCATATTCAGCACAATGGGTTGCCATCTCCTCGATCAGTTTCCAACCCTTATCATCATCTATTTCCTTCTGGAACCTCCCGTTTGACGCGGCATCTAGAATGGCTCGATGATCATAATATAACCCGTTGTAGAACTGGTTACATAGAAATCACTGTTCGAACCCGTGGTGAGGAACAGACCTCACTAGCGTCTTAAATCGATCCCAGGACTCATAGAGATTTTCATGAACCGTTTGCTTGAAATCCGTAATCTGACCCCTCAAAGCATTTGTCCTCTGCGGTGGAAAATACTTCTTGTAGAAAGCCAGTGCAAGTGTGGTCCAGTCAGTAATACCCAGTTCTTCTCTATTCAGGTTCTTCAACCAGTCCTTGGCATTGTCGGTAAGAGAAAAGGGAAACAAGACCTCCTTGATCTTGTCTTGTGTCACCCCTTTAGAAACCGGAATAGAAGAGCAGTAGTCAGCAAAGGTCTCCATATGCTTCCTCGGATCTTCCCCAGCCACACCCCTATACTTATCCTGCTGGACAAGCTTGATATAAGACGGACGAATATCGAAAGAAGATCCATTTTTCGTCCGTTGTAAGTTTGAATCCTTGGGGTATACATGCAGCGGTGGGCTCAGAGTGACTAGCAATGTTAGGCATCTTTGCTGGTATGGTAGTCTCAACAGTCGAATCTTCCTCGAAAATGAAACTATCGAAGACGGTTTCAGAAGTTCTCAAGTCTTCCTCCTGAACAGTCTTATCTAACCCTCTCTTTCTGCGTAAGAAGGTTCTTTCAGGCTCCGGATCAGCTTCCACTAACTCGAGCCTTTGGGACCTGCGCATACACACTATAGAGAGAAAAAAATAAGAACAGTCTTAAGGAATTAGAAATTCCTTAAGACGAGACAGAAATAAATAAACAGAAAATTAAATTGCCTCCCCGGCAACGGCGCCGAAATTTGATGCGTGTCGTTATACACCAAAAATAAAAGCCTAAGTCTACTAACTAAGAAGATAGCGGAAGTAGGGTCGATCTCCACAGGGAGGAAACTAATTAACTGTAATCTAAATCTGCCAGTCACAATCTAGGGGTTTTGAAAAGGTTTTAACTAAACTAAATAAGATTTAAAGGAAGAGAAATAAAGGTAGAAATTAATATGAAATAAATCAGATAAAAGAAGAATATGCTAGGATTCGGTCCACTGCAATATCGGCATCTACGGGTCAACTAAGTCAGTCAATCTATCAATGAGAAGGGCAATGGTTTTCTCCTCTCGGTCTCAAACCACCCTAGGGATTTTCCTAATTAACTCTCGTCCTCTTAGGAGTCACCTATCGATTCTAAGGAAGCCTTTCCCTTCCAATCTCTCGATCCAGGTCGGGGTTAACTACCTAGCTAGTCTCCTGCATGCACTCATTCGACTAACCTCAATTAAATTGCTTAGACTGATTCTCATATTCAAGACTAACTAAAATAATCTATCCTAACATGCCTCTACTACAATTTTCCTCATCCTAACATACAAGAGAATTAGCTACTCATGCTATTAATGATGCTAACAAAGACGATTGAACATATGACAATAGACATAATAAAATCGTAATTAACAAGCATGAATAATCTTAGCTGTGACACCCTCAAATTTGCGGAAAGAAAAAAAATTATTTAAATACATAAAAGATACGAATATACATAACGAAGGTGTCATAAAATAAAAAGAGTCATTACAAACCGAAATAATATTCTACAAAAGAAATATACAAGACGGGAGACATATCTCCCGTATAAATACGGAAATAAAAGAGTATATAATAATATACAAACTATGAACCGAATATAGGTCCAAGGTAAATACTTCGCTCGCTAGCTCGTCCATGTACCCCCAATATGCAACACCACCTGTTCGACCGCATTAAATATAAACACGGAAGCCACAGTCAGTGGGGAGTAACTCCGAGTTCTCCCAGCCACGAAATGTCGAGTTTAATTAAACATGAATAACATAAAAGCAATGTATATGGGAAATACAAAACTTAACATATATGATATGCTTTTCATGTTATGAAACAATTAACTAACATATAACCTAGCATATGAAATCTATCATGTGAATCCGATAATAAACTATAACACGAGGTAGGGAAGCTGGTATGCTAGCTCAGAGGTTACCGTTAACATGGCCATGATACACTCAAACCCTAATCAAACATAATATCATGTGAATCAGTTAACAACCGTTAATCCAAACTCTATCAACCTTAGCCGGCTTGCATCTCACCTTCTAAGATTCATAGAATCATACAAACATGAAAGACCACTACTTCTATAAACAGGCATAAGTTCTTAGTACGGCGATAGTCTACTTCTGTAACTCGAGGCTATACCACAAGGTAGGAAAACATCCTAGTCCTAGACTGATCAACCCTAGCGACAACAGCTATTCCATTCCCCGTCCCATGACATAACCGTCTATGAGAAACTCTACTAGGCGACCCCCTAAGCAGAGATGGCTAGTACTTAAGCTGACTCCAGTCCCAAAACGGATCAGGCAGCCATGCCCCGACTTGGATATAAACCCACCAAGCCGAGACACAAAAGCTATCAAGCGGCGAACTATATACTCGTTAAAGACAGTACGGACCTATCAATGTCAGGATCCAAGTACTCATTTAGAATTAGCAGTCCAAGACGCAAGATACTCATAATTCTATATGGGTACTTAGTCAACACGACACCAACCATAAAATTAAACAGTCACGGAAACCATTTCCTAACATGTGACTAATTGCATATAAATCATAATCAAATAACATATCGCCTCATATCTACTAAGGCTAATTCATTAATTAAATACAACCTTACTTGAAGACAAATCCCGACCCGAGTCCCGCGACGGGTCATCAGTCAAAACGGGGCTGACTAGATCTTAGTTTGACCAAACCCGTTTGGTCAAACCGGCTAGAAACAGAGTCTTTCCTCACATAGACATAAATCAAATATTCTTACATGGCTATTTAATAAAACTTCTAACATGTGAATTATTAAATCTTACGTAAACCCCCGATTGACTTAAAGGATATTAAATTAAACTACGATCTCGCCTTATAATTTCTAACATGTGAGAAATAATAATTTAGTGAAAAACCTTTTAATTAAATATTTTACTTATTAATATTTCTCGCTTGCTAATTATTACAAAACGCGATAAAAATGTCGATAACTCAAAAACCGTCACAAGTCCCAAAGTGGGACCCACAGGCTGAGTTGGGCCGGACCCCACATGGGCTTAGATGGGCCCCACGGGCCTGTTTTGCTCAAAATGGCTGTTTTGCTTTAATTTTTCTAAAACCGATTTCTAATATTTTCCCGCATGCTTAACATAATTAAAACCCGTCAACACAACAATTAAACAATCAACCATCGACACAACCCAAAGACCAAAACCCGGACCCACCATGGACCAACCCAGACCGGGTCTGAACCGGCCTGGACCGGTCTGGTTGGTCCGGTTCTTGCTCTCTCCACGGTTCACCCAACAAACAACAACAAATTTATTCTAACATGTTTTAAATTATCAAACACCCATTTTAACAACCATCATACAAAAATCATCATTATGAATAATCATCCAAATTCATCAATAACACTAAAACAACATAAAAATTCCTAACAACATAAAAATCATCAAGAACAATAAGACCACATAAAAATCATAACTTATTAAAAATCATCAAAATTCCTCAAGAACACTAAACTTGTTAAAATTTCCTAAACAACTTAAGAATCATAACTTTATGGAAAATCATAAAAATTCATAAAACACAATAATAACCATTACTTATCATATTACTAACAAAAATCCATAAATCATAAAAAGATGAACCAAAAATAAAGATGAACCAAAATCAAAAGAAAACAAACTTAAAGCTAAGTTACTAACTAAAATCATACATAGCCATAACATGAACAAAACTAAAACCTAAAGGCTATGTGACATTAATTCGTCGAGTAAATCGGAATTGTTACCTTAGCTAGCCAAAATCACTTAGCACCAAAATAATAAGAAGTATATAAATAAGAAACCCTCCTACTAATCTGCACCCAAAATATACGAGTCTCCAAACTCGTCTTCAAAATCTTCCCCTATAAGAAATGACAAGAAAAACATAATTAGAACTTAAAACATGAATTTCCATAATTAAAGTGTTGAAAACGATCTTGACGGAATTGAAAATAAACCGTACTAGAAGATGGAGAGCGAAGAGGAGATCCTAGAATTATAAGTTAGGATGGGTTTAATTAAGAAATGAAGATTTTATGAAGGTTTTGCTCAAGAACGATGAAGAACAAATGATGAACGGCGAAGAACACGAAGAACGATTAAAGAAAGTGATATTTTGATCTTTATTTGATTTGTTGAAAGATGAAAAGTTGTTTGTGAGTAAGGAAGAGTGGAGTTGGCCGTGAGTTTATAGACCAATAAAGGTGTTGAGTTTTGAAATTGTTGTTCCGTAATTGACTCGCGTTTAATAATTATTTTACGGTAAACGATTACATATAATTAACGATAAAGTTAATTATAACAAATATCTAGATATTATGATTATTGTATCAAAAGTAATGAAAATATCAAGGCTATTAGAGGACTTTTGAGCCGTGTGGTATGGTGAGCATCGGGTCTGTTTTTGCTCGATTTGCGTAATTTTCGTTAACTGATCGATAAAGTTGAAAATATCTAAGATATTCTTATTAGTTTAATCAAAAGAATTAAACTATCTCATGTGAGTGGAAAACGATGACATGGGCGCGGGACTCATGCCAAAGTCGAGTTTCGATTTTGTTGCGCGCATTACGATGCGTCGGGAATAGTTAAATGACGTTCGATTAAAAACCGTAAAAGTTATTCTTTAAATTCCGAATAAATACAAAATAATTATATTAAATTATGATAAATCCTAATAAATCTTAATAAAAATAAATCAAAAATATAATTTTTTTAAATAAAATTTCGGTCTTCAAAATCGCAAGACGAGTCGGGAAAAGTCAACGAAAGTCAAAGTCGACTTAAAAGTCGAGAAAAGTCAAAAATGACTTAAACGTCAAGAAAAGTTTATGACGACTTAAAAATCAATAAAAAGTCAATGACGACTTTAAAAAGTCAAGAAAAAGTCAAAGACGGTTTAAAAGTCAAGAAAAGTCAAAGATGACCAAAAACGGCCTTTTCATGAAATCTCTCAAAAATTCCAAATACGAACGCGGAATTTCAAAATACGACTCGGAACAAAAATTCCTATATTAAAAACTTAAGTTCTACTGAAAAGTATCCATAAGCTATTGCTTAAGCAAATTGGGTACTTTTCGGGTTGTTACAAATCCTCTCTTCTCTCTATATGATAGATATTAACTATGCTTGCACTTCTACTTGGGTATTTGATATCGGCTGTGGTTCTCACCTTTGTAATCATTTGTAGGGGCTGAAGGACGTGCGAGCACTAGCCAAGGGTGATGTATACCTACGCATGGGGAATGGAGCAAGAGTAGCCGCCGTTTCCGTAGGAACTTATGTACTCACCTTAGCTAGTGGTCTTGAATTGTATCTAAATAATTGTTATTTTGTACCCTCCTTGACCAAGAACATTATCTCCATTTCCGTGCTTGACGCGGAGGATTTTTTTTGTAATCAAGAACAATAGCTGTTCATTTTCTTTTAATGACGTGTTTTATGGTAAAGCCGTCTCTATAAGAGGTATCTATGTTCTAGATAATGTTAATGAAGTTTATCATGTAGAGATTAAGAAGCTCAAATTAGGTGAACCTAATCAATAATCATACCTTTGGCATTGTCGTTTAAGTCATATAAACGAACGACGCATAAAGAGACTTGTTTCAACGAAACTTCTCAAACCATTTGATTACGAATCTTATGGTGTATGCGAATCTTGCCTTTTGGGCAAGATGACTCGTGCTCATTTTACGGGAAAAGGGACACGAGCGAGTGAAGTATTAGGCCTTGTACATACAGATGTGTGTGGTCCAATGACTATCCAAGCTAGAGGTGGTTATAACTACTTTATTACCTTTACCGACGATTTGAGTAGATATGGATATGTCTACTTAATGAGGCATAAGAGTGAAGCCTTTGAAAAGTTCAAAAAGTTTCAATACGAAGTAGAAAACCAATTGAATAAGAAGATTAAAACCCTGCGATCCGATCGTGGTGGTGAATATCTAAACAATGAATTTGATTCACACCCAAAAGATTGTTGTATAGTATGTATCACAATGGACTCCTCCTGGCACACCTCAACTAAATGGTGTGTCCGAAAGGAGAAACCGAACTTTATTAGATATGGTTCGGTCAATGATGAGTCTCACAGATTTTTCTGATTCATTTTGGGGATTTGCTATCTTAACCGCAATATTTTCACTTAATCGTAGCCCAACTAAAGCGGCAGACAAGACTCCATATGAGATATGGAAAGGAAAGGCTCCTGATTTGTCAATTATGAGAATTCGGGGTTGCGAGGCGTATATTCATGACAAGTCTAACAACAAACTCGCACCCAGATCTAACAAATGTCTTTTTGTAGGGTATCCTAAGGAAACACGTGGTTATTACTTCTACAACCGTCACGAGGACAAAGTGTTTGTGTCTCGTGATGCTGTCTTTCTAGAAAACGATATCGTTTCTAATAGACAGAGTGGGAGAAGTTTTGAACTTGATGAAGTTCAAGAGCCACAAACCGAAAATGAAGTAGAGGAAAACGTTCCCTCCTCGTCTGAAACAGTTGTTGTCCCTAGAAGGTCAAGTAGAATTATTCATCAACCTCACCGTTACCTCGGATTCATCGAGGAAGATGGAGATTTGTTACTTGTTGAAAGTGATGAACCCACCACCTACAAGTCGGCCGTTTCTAGTCCCGACTGCACGCATTGGCTCGAGGCCATGCGATCCGAAATGGATTCTATGTGCGAAAGTCAAGTATGAGACTTGGTAGACTTACCTGAGAAGGTACGACCTCTCAGTGCAAGTGGATTTTCAAGATCAAAATCGGCATAGATGGACATAATAATGTCTACAAAGCTAGAATGGTGGCGAAAGGCTTCACTCAAGTTCATGGTTCACACTATGATGAAACCTTCGCCCCAGTCGCTATGCTTCGATCCATTAGGATTCTCTTAGCGGTTGCCGCATTTCATAACTATGAAATTTGGCTAATGGATGTCAAAACCGCCTTCTTGAATGAGATTCTAGAAGAGGAAGTGTACATGACACAACGTGAAGCTTTTGTGGATAAATCCAACCCCAAGAAGGTGTGCAAACTTAAGAGATCAATTTATGGTCTTAAGCAAGCATCCAGGAGTTGGAATCATCGCTTCGATCATGTTATTAAACAAAACGGTTTCACTTGAAGTGTTGAGGAGCCATGTTTATACATGAAGTTTAGTGGGAGCAAAGTTACTTTCCTTATTTTGTATGTCGATGACATACTTCTCATTGGGAATGATATACCAATGCTTACTTCTACAAAAGAGTGGCTAGGGAAACATTTCCAGATGAAGGACTTGGGAGAGGAACAACGCATTTTGGGTATCCGGATCTATAGAGATAGATCCAAGAGGATACTAGCATTAAGTTAAGAAGCTTATATAGATAAGATTCTTGATCGGTTTAAAATGAAAGACTCTAAGAGAGGCTTTCACCCAATAGGTCATGGTATCACTCTGAGCAAATCGCAGAGTCCTATCGTTACCGAAGAGATTGAACGCATGAAGTTGATCCCTTATGCTTCCGCAGTTGGATCAATCATGTATGCTATGATGTGTACTCGCCCCGACGTCGCATATGCTTTAAGCATGACGAGTCGTTATCAAGCCAATTCAGGTGAGAGTCACTGGATAGCCGTCAAGTACATCCTTAAGTACTTACAAAGGACTAAAGATTCATTCTTGGTGTTTGGAGGAGAAACTGTATTGCGTTTAATGGGTTACACGGACGCTAGTTTCCAAACTGATAGGGATGATTTAAAATCCCAATCCGGCTATGTCTTTATGTTGAATAGAGGAGTTGTTTGCTGGAAGAGCTTCAACCAAAAGCAAAGCGTTACTGCGGATTCTACAACAGAAGCTGAGTACCTTGCAGCATCAGAGGCTGCAAAGGAAGCTGTGTGGATTCGGCAATTCATGAAAGGTCTAGGAGTAGTCCCCACAGCCAAATATCCAATCACGATGTATTGTGATAACAGTGGGGCTATCTTTCAAGCAAAGGAACCCAAGTCTAGTAACAAGTCTAGACATGTACTTAGAAAATACCATGTAATTAGAGATTACGTGGAGAGGAAGGAAATGGATATATGTAAGGTTGGGACAGACGATAACATCGCTGATCCTCTAACCAAACCTCTTTCAAAGGCTAAGCATGATGGTCGTGTTGTCGCAATGGGACTAAGACGAGTACCTGAATTCCTCTAGATTATATGATATGTAATAGTTGAATATTGTATCAATGTTTATATATATGATAATTGCATTCATTGTTCGAGTTTTATATGAGCTCTTTATTTTAGTTTGACTAAATATCAATACTTTGTTTTATCTGAATTGGTTTAATAAAAAGTTGAACACAATTCAAATGAACAAGATAAACTTAGTACTATTGTCCCTAGTCACTCATATGAGGTGACGTCTCGTAGTGACTAGATTGTAAGTCGATCGATGGATAGTTCAGCGCCATGGGGTCATGGAGATGACCGGTCGTTTACATAGGCAGACTGTATGACACTCTGTCGAGCAGTGACCTTTATAGGATCCCTTATCAAATTATTGAAGCCTGGTCGTGGCAGGGATTTCTATATTATTCCTATGAGTCGATACTTTAGACTGGTGACCATTTACCTGAGTCGGTGTAGTTTTCGATGGACCTTGGTTTTTGTATAACTGCATCTTTTGGGTCATGGTGATATGCATTATACAGTGTAAGTTGGGTCAACCTGAATTGTCCACCCACGTTGGGTATTAACATCTTCGGGTCACTCGA
>JAIUZE010006356.1:2500-15720 GCA_022085475.1 Heliosperma pusillum | reverse complement strand
CCGGTCCAGGCCGGTTTAGACCCGGTCTGGGTTGGTCCATGGTGGGTCCGGGTTTTGGTCTTTGGGTTGTGTCGATGTTTGATTGATTGGTTGTTGTTTTGACGGGTTTTGAATATGTTAAAGCATGCGGGGAATATTAGAAAAACGGTTTTAAATAAAAAGTGTAAAATCTGCCATTTTTACCAAAACAGGCCGTGGGGCCCAAAACAGGCCCATGTGGGTCCGGCCCAATTCAGCCCGTGGGTCCCACGTTGGGACTCGTGTCGGTTTTTGAGTTATCGTCATTTTTATCGTGTTTTGTAATATTTAGCAAGTGGGAAATATTAATAAGTAAAATATTTAATTAAAAAGGTTTCCATAAAATTATTATTTCTCACATGTTAGAAATTATAATACGAGATTAGTTTACGTTGAAATCATTTAAGTCAAGCGGGTTTTGTTATAATATAATAATTCACATGTTAGAAGTTAATAAAATAACATGTATGGAATATGTTGATTTTTATGTCTATGTCTATGTGATAAAGACTCTGTTTCTAGCCGGTTTGATCCAACGGGTTTGGTCAAACTAAGATCTAGTCAGCCCCGATTTGACTGATGGCCCGTCGCGGGACTCGGGTCGGGGATTTGTCTTCAAGTCAGGTTGTATTTAATTCATGAATTAGCCTTAGTAGATATGAGGCGATATGTTAATTGATTATTATGGATATGCAATTAGTCACATGATAGGATGTTTTTCCTGTGACTGTTTAATTATCTGGTTGGTGTCGTGTTGACTAAGTACCCATAGAGAATTATAATTATATGGCATGTTAAGTCGTATCTTGACCATGTTTTAAAGGTAACCTCTGAGTTAAGATATTAGTTTTGGTTCGGCCATTGTAATTCTACATGAGTATCTTGGACCATGACATTGATAGGTCCGTACTTTCTTTAACGAGTATATAGTTCATGGTTAATAGCTTTTGTGTCCCGGATTGGTGGGTTTATATCCAAGTCGGGGCATGGTTACCTAATCCACTTTGGGGATGGAGCCAGCTTAAGTACTAGCAATCTCTGCTTAGGGGGTCGCCTAGTAGAGTTTCTTGTGTACTTCTGGTCACGAGACGGGGAATGGAATAGCTGTTGTCGCTAGGTCTGATCAGTCTAGGACTAGGATGTTTTCCTACCTGGTGGTATAGCCTCGAGTTACAGAAGTCTTCTATTAACTGTACTAGGAACTTATGCCTGTTTGTAGAAGTATTGGTCTTTCATGTATGTATGATTCTATGAGTTCTAGAAGGTGAGATGCAAGCCGGCTAGGATTGATAGAGTTTGGATTAACGGTTGTTAACTGATTCACATGATTACGTGTTGATTAGGGTTTGAGTGTATCAGGGCCATGTTACATGGTAACCGCTGAGCCAGCATACCAGCTTCCCTACCTCGGTTTATATCTTATTAACGGATTCACATGATAGCTTTCATATGCTAGGTTATATGTTAGTTACTTGTTTCATAACATGAAAAGCATATCTTATATGTTTAAGTTTTGTATTTTCCATATACATTGCTTTTATGTTATTCATGTTTCATTAAACTCGACATTTCGTGGCTGGGAGAACTCGAAGTTACTCCCCACTGACTGTGGCTTCCGTGTTTATATTTAATGCGGTCGAACAGGTGGTGATGCATATTTTGGGGTACATGACGAGCTAGCGAGCGAAGTATTTACCTTGGACCTATATTCGGTTCATAGTTTGTATATTATTATATACACTTTTATTTCCGGATTTATACGGGAGATATGTCTCCCGTCTTGTATATTTCTTTTGTAGAATTTTATTCCGTATTGTAACGAACCTTTTTATTATGTAATGACACCTTCGTATTGTATTCGTATCTTTTATGTATTTAAAATATTTTTTTTCTTTCCGCAAATTTGAGGGTGTCACAGTGTATCAGGGCCATGTTACATGGTAACCGCTGAGCCAGCATACCAGCTTCCCTACCTCGAGTATATTTTATTATCAGATTCACATGATAGCTTTCATATGATAGGTTATATGTTAGTTATTTGTTTCATAACATGAAAAGCATATCATATATGTTAAGTTTTGTATTTTCCATATACATTGCTTTTATGTTATTCATGTTTTATTAAACTCGACATTTCGTGGCTGGGAGAACTCGGAGTTACTCACCACTGACTGTGGCTTCCGTGTTTATATTTAATGCGGTCGAACAGGTGGTGATGCATATTTGGTGTACATTGACGAGCTAGCGAGCGAAGTATTTACCTTGGACCTATATTCGGTTCTTAGGATTGTATATTATTATACACTCTTTTATTTCAGTATTTATACGGGAAATATGTCTCCCGTCTTGTATAATTCTTATGTATAACATTATTTTCCTTTTGTTATGACCCTTTTTATTTATGACACCTTTGTTTATTTATTAAAATTATTTTTTTTCTTTCCGCAAATTTGAGGGTGTCACAAGGTTGTCTACACATAGAAGATGCAGCAAGTGAAACTCAATCCTCTATCTGAATAACTAAATGGTTGGGTTAATTTAGTGGTTTTGATACAATGCGCACGTAACAATACATTGCCCTCGTGTACGTCTATTACTCTTGATGGGTTTGTTATATTTTAATACGAATAATGGTTGTTTCATTTCGTATTTCAAGTAGGTTGCAATGATCTTCCAAGTATGAATTATTCTGTAAAGCCGACAGAATGATTGTTTTATTAAGTTGTAAACTTTACGAGACGTCATTGTCGCATGTAATTTTAGGTGAGTCCATTGTCCTTTTTGTCCATGCTAGTGGAAGTTACATTATGTACCTTTGTCTTCTTCCTATTTCTAGCACAATAAGGCTACAAGTTCAGTACAACTTGGTCAGCACATCCACAATCAGTGGGAAATGGACAGCCACATTCGTCAATTTTGGCCCACAAGTGGTTTATGTTGGGAGTTATTTAAGAAAATTGTTTAGCAACCTCTGATAGCATATCCGTATACAACTGCTAATTTGGTCTTAATAGAAGAGGAGCATCCACACAGTTATAATGATACAGGTCTAACGATAATAATGAAATCAAAAAGTGACCCCGATCCGCTTTTTTTATCTCTCAAAACCCCGGTTCTAGCAACGCGAGTTCCCTGAACAAGCGCAGTTAAAGCGTTGTATATATCCATTTTCGAACCAGGCAAAGCGAAGGCATTTCAGAAGGACCTAGGGATTCCGCAACTGCAGCAGGGATTCAAGATTTTCTGTGGGTTTTCTACTGCCGCCAATTACAGAGGCACCATTGTCAGTATTTAGGGAATTCATGTGCAAGAGAATGGACGCAGGTGTATATGGGTAGTTCTAGTCATTATGGTAGGACTGATAACGGTGCGATTCGTGACCCCTTTCCTTTGTGCAGAGCCGTGAGTGACAGTTAAGAAATCCCTTCCTCATCACTCTCGTCTTCAGCAGATCACCCGTCAAGGCACTACTTCTGCCTAGAGGAGGGACATGCAGAAGTAGCAAGCACGCGGAACAATTAAGGTACCAGACACCCAACTTTAGAACAAATCTAGAATAGAAGAGGAGCCACGAAAGAAGACACAATTCCGCTGTGTATTACTAAAAGTTTAAACCCACAGGATTAGTAATGTTGTGTCCCAAAAACATGAACGCAAAGGATGGGACCGTACGAAATAGGTTCATAGGAAACACACGGCTATCCAATACACAAAACAAAGGCAGTTGCTTCTCACCACTACAAAGATAGGACCAAACAACTGAAGCTGTAGGAGACATTTATTTCATTGGGGTAAAAAAATTTAAACATCTTATTAGCTGGCCAATTTTGTGAATTCAAATCAAACCCCAGGTGCGACTAAGGGACCTGGCTATTCGGAATTTTTCAGCGTAAGAACTTCTGCACTTAGGGACCTAGATGTGTGAATTTAGGACCTTCTAATCCCAGGTACCCTGAAATCTTTTTTTCTGGGATTTAACTAAAGCAGAGTCGACATTATGTACTGTATTTTTCCAAAGGATTTAAAAAATCATTAACCAAAGTTCCTAGTACTTAATAACCACACTTATATTTCCAAAAATGTGGGTTCTAAATCGAAGAGCCAGAAAGGAAATAAGAGTGAATAGGTACCTAATCCTCTTAATGATGCAGTCTAAACAAATAGGCCTTGTGAGCCAGGTACGTAGGTAGTCAGTGTCAATATATCCATGCCAATGTCCTGAACAACAAGCAATTTAAAAACCAGTCATTGATTGCGGGAACACAAAAAAAGAAAATAATAATTACCAAAATTATTACGATAATAAGAACGAGCATCCCAGTTAAACTATGAACAACAGAAGATAACCTGGTGGTGACGGTATACCCTCATCCAATGGTGTGACAGACAAGTTGCAGAGATCATCCTCATTCTTCTGGAAATCTAATTTTACAACATGAAGTCCATTAAAAAGACAACAATAGAACTCAATTTCCAAACAAGCGTGAAGCGAATTCAACCGTTGATGCTAAATTAAAGACAGAAAAGGAAATAATGAGTTAATAGGTACCTGATCCTCTAAGTGAGCCAGTGTTAACAAATAACTCTTGTGCGCCAGTTAAGAAGACACTTGATGTCAATATTTCCACTCGAATGCCCTCACCAACAAGCAATTGAGCAACGAATTACCAAAATGCGATCTTAAGAATGAGCAGGAAAACAATAATAAACCCCAAATGCGATACAATCAGCAGGAAAATCCAAACTTTGATGGTAAATCAAAAAAATCAAAAGGAATCAAAGAGTGAATAGGTACCCGATACTCTAGCCGATGCATTGTAAACAAATAAGCCTTGTGCTCCAGGTAAGTTGACACTCAATGTGAATATATCCACGCCAATTCCCTCCACAACAAGTAGTTTAAAAACAAATCATTGACAGCGGGAAAGCAAAAAAAGAAAAGAACAAAGACAAATAAAAATACGATCATAAGAATGGGCAGGCCATTTCAGGCATGAACAACAGAAGCTAACCTCGTGGTGATGGTATGCCCCTCATTCAGTTGTGCCAAGCCACATTTACACACCATTTACACAACTCGCCATTTAATATACAATTATACAAAACATGAACAATCTAAAATAAATTATATAACAAAACTCACCGATTATGTTGGGTAGTTTTTGGAAGATTGTGTAATTTTTCAGAAAAGGAAGGGATCTATCTCACCTTGGTTACCCTCTCACACCTGTCAAGATCTTTAGAAATCACAGCCGCACCTAACCCATACCTGTGTAACATGTATAACAATCCACATAAGACAATCTCCAATAAGATCATCATGAGACCGTCATGATTAAAAAACCACATTTATAATAAGAGGAGGAACTTCAGGGAAGCCATAAAATCTTACTGGGTATCATTTGCCAATTCAATGGCTTCATCCTCAGAACTAAATGTTTTCACGCATAACACAGGGCCGAAAACCTCCTCTCTCCAGATTTGCATGGACGTGGTTACATCAGTTATAATCGTTGGTTCGACAAAATATCCTTTCTTAAGATGCTGCAGAAATTCATATAGAATGTTCAGTTAGAGAACGCATTTCCAGCATAGCAACCTAGCATCATTTAGTAAATCAATATTCAGCCAGTAGCCCTGTCGGAGACAGTTGCACATATGAGATAAACCCAAATCCTTATATATTCCTGTAATTTTAGGGTTCATGGATTGGTTTTCATAGAAGATCGTCACAAACAAGTTTTTTGATATTTGTTACCTCAGGACGGCCACCTACACAGAGAACAGTTGCACCCTCACTCTTTGCTGTTGAGACGAACTTGAGAACTTTCTCATACTGCAACACGTAAGCCAAATATTATATGGTGTCACAGTTCAGGAATTCAAAAACTTCAATAGACGCAGAATAAAACGTCATACCTGTCCCTGGGTAATAACAGGCCCCATCTGACAACCTTTTTCAAATGGGTCAGAAATTTTTATGTTTTTTACTCATTTTACAAGCCTGTCCAAAAACTCAGCTGCAATGTTTTCCTGCAATAATAATGTAAACCAGAATGGGATGCTTATAAACATGCGAAGAAAAGAACAGTTGCACCCTCACTCTTTGCTGTTGAGACGAACTTGAGAACTTTCTCATACTGCAACACGTAAGCCAAATATTATATGGTGTCACAGTTCAGGAATTCAAAAACTTCAATAGACGCAGAATAAAACGTCATACCTGTCCCTGGGTAATAACAGGCCCCATCTGACAACCTTTTTCAAATGGGTCAGAAATTTTTATGTTTTTTACTCATTTTACAAGCCTGTCCAAAAACTCAGCTGCAATGTTTTCCTGCAATAATAATGTAAACCAGAATGGGATGCTTATAAACATGCGAAGAAAAGAACAGTTGCACCCTCACTCTTTGCTGTTGAGACGAACTTGAGAACTTTCTCATACTGCAACACGTAAGCCAAATATTATATGGTGTCACAGTTCAGGAATTCAAAAACTTCAATAGACGCAGAATAAAACGTCATACCTGTCCCTGGGTAATAACAGGCCCCATCTGACAACCTTTTTCAAATGGGTCAGAAATTTTTATGTTTTTTACTCATTTTACAAGCCTGTCCAAAAACTCAGCTGCAATGTTTTCCTGCAATAATAATGTAAACCAGAATGGGATGCTTATAAACATGCGAAGAAAAAAACAGTTGAAGAAAGCTAAGGATTTTCGCTGGATTGAAATTTTAAAATTTGATTGAACTTCTCCAATTTAAGTTAACAAGTACAGTTCAGCAAAAAAAAAGGAAAGAGAGAGTCACTAAGTATTCAGTAAAAACCTAGTGCAGATTTGAAATATCACTAAGTTCAGAGAAAGTCGAGCAATGTTGAGTATAATATAGGACGGAGTACGAAGTTAAAAATAAGTCAGTAATATTAAGCAGAATTATCCATAACAAAGGCCTCAACGTATGTATTTCTTGCTGCATTTCTAAAGAAACACAGTTTAGATGCTTACATGCAAATTCAATCTAGAGGTTGCACTGCAGATTTGACCATTTGTCCAGAAACAGCCAAACGCAGTCCATTCAGCAGCTGTTAAATTGTCAAAACAAAAAGGATTCTCAGGCATTTCATGATCACGCGCAAGAATGCTTTTCTGATGAACAAACCCCCGAGACAATAAGTTTAACATCAAAGCACTTGTGTTATTTGTGTAGTGTCTAACTCTAAGTAAACATAAACTTATACGACACGGTCTTACATGTGAGACCGTCTCATACAAGGCTTAACTAAAAGCAACTAACCTTGATCAAGGTCAACATCATCAAACATAACAAGAGGACTTTTCCCTCCAAGTTGTAATGTAACCGGCTGCAAGATTTATCAGTGTTTGAAACTTAGAACCAACAGCATCAAAGAAGTAAAATCAGACTAATTACGTATCACGCACCTTGACTAATTGGGCAGCAGAAGACATGATCTTGCTGCCGGTAGCCGTACTCCCAGTGAAAGCAACCTATTCGACATAATTAGTAACAGTATCACTACGAAATGAACATTAATTAATGACTGACACATGCTCTTCGTAAAATTTGGAAATACTTTATCCATTGATTTATACTGTCCTTATTTTGCTTTGGTGATCAGATGAATTCAATTTTGACCCTTGATTTCTCTAAGTATACGTTGCGAAATAATATAGTTACCGTATCTACTCTAACTTTCCTGAACAAATATTTCCATATTATGTCTTCTGCTAATGTATTTCTAAGTGTATATCGAAATAATGTATTAGTCAAAGTCATATCGTTTGACCAACAAAGTCAAATGAGGACAATATAAATGGGGTAAAAGGGGTGTAAATTATGACAGCAAAGATCAAACCTTGTCAACACCAGGATGAGATGCTATAGGGGCACCAACATCGGGACCCAATCCAGTTAAAATATTCAACACAGCAGGAGGAAGTCCCACTTCTCTACACAGTTCATCCAATTCCAGGCAGGTCCTGAAAGCAAGAGTAAACAACATTTCTAAGTGTATATGCATTGGAACAAGACGATTTATGGTTTAATAAGCTTTATTATGAAACATACACTAATGCCAACTCAGAAGGCTTAAGTACAGCTGTACACCCAGCAGCAAGAGCCGGAGCAACTTTCCAAGTAGCCATCCAAAGCAGATAATTCCTATAGAGAAAAATAAGAGAAGAGGGAGATCACTAAACGTTATATTTGGGGGAAATGATGGTCAATAAGGCGTATTACACATCAATACCCAAAAATATGAGAAATGGGAATCATCAAACATGCAAACCAAATAGTTAGTTAAAATCAAAATGAAAATATAAATTCCATAAATATACAAATATAGAAATATACAAACTGAAAATATAAGAAATGAAAAAATCTAATTAACAATCAATACCCAAAAATATGAGAAATCGGAATGATCAAACATGCAAACCAAATAGTTAGTTAAAATCAAATATAAAATCCATAAATGAAGTATTGTAGTAACATAAGTTTTAAAGAAGGTAAATTCCTAAGGAAAATTAATAAATTCTTTTGACTTATTACACTAACAATGCAAGACACTTGCATGATCAACTATACCATCACCTTTAAAGTTTAAACAATACTCCAATAATTGTATGAATAGAAATTCACAAGAAAGGCTATCTATTGCCAAGAAAATATGACTCTCCCCATGGACACTTTCACAACATTGAGTGTTCGCATGTCCGACATTCCAACATGACATAACACTCGTCATTTACACTAAAAACAGGAACTTTTATCACAAAATAGACACGTCTTATACTATACGTTGTGTCATTCCCAACACTTGCAGGTGAGTCAGAGTAACATAATTCTCAACCCTAGAGTAAAGGAGATTGTTAAACAGAACTACAGACACTGAAATCTCAATGCTGTTAGCACTTACGGTATGGACAGGACTCCATCGCTCACTTGCAAGCTCATACCCATTGGGGTCGTCACCTGGTGGATGAAGGATTGATATGCAAACCCGACCATCCTGATAAACTGTAAATTGAACCAGCAAGTAATTTAAACCACATGGAGGTATGATACAAACGAAACTCAAGTTCATAGATATCAAGCAATAGAGAATTAACCGTTACGATGCTATATATCCGATGTAAACCTCACTGTTGGTGGACTGTTTGGATAGTTCGCTGGAAACGTCATAAGGGCATTGGAAAAACCAACTTCGCTACACAAAACAATGATTCTTAACATTTGAACCCCTTTTAAAGGCCACAACACATCAAAGATTACGTAAATTCAAGTAAACGGACACAGCTAGCAAAGCAACAGTCGGCTATAAGAAATCGGAATCTAATCCAGCATCAGCTTTAGCATCATATTAAGCATTAACCACTACTTAATTACAGCCTCCCCTAGACAAAATTGTCATAGAACTACACCAGATCATCAAAAACAAACTCAATCATCCTACCAGATGTAAAGCTATCATCTTTCTTGCTTTAATCAATCAAAGATATGATCTTTAGATCACTAAAACTCAATTAAAAACATCAGACATAAACCCAACACAAAAATTATAAAGGGAAATCAAAGCAATTAGTAAAAAAGATCAGTAATTTAGACCAGGGTTACCAGATTAGCTCGGATACCCTACGAATCAAGCTTTTTTTAAAGAACAAATTATATCATGTGGCTTACTGAAATACATATAACACACATTCTACAATAGCGAATCGCTAATCGATAAGGGCCTATTCATTCGGTAAGCATGATTCAGACTACAACCCCAGAATCCCAGATCATCCAACAACAATAATCTATCAAACGCAATTAAATAACACCCATAAAATCACAAAATGCAAAATTAATCAAAGATAAATCCAGAATACATACTAAAGTGTATCAGGAGGACCAATAATTGTGACACTCCATTCAAATATATTATTTTCATTAACCAATCCAGCAGAAAATCCAGCAACAGGATTCTTGCAAAGATCTGCAAAAAAAGGTACCCAAAAACAATCAAATTACAATTTTAATTCAAACCCAATTACATAATTACATAATTAAACAATGTAATTTGATTAATTTGATGAAAAGAGGGATTAATCTAATGAAAGTTTGATGGTCAATATGGGTTATATTTGGGGGGAAATGATGGTCAATATGGCGTATTACACATCAATACACAAAAATATGAGAAATGGGAATTATCAAACATGCAAACCAAATAGTTAGTTAAAATCAAAATGAAAATATAAATTCCAGAAATATACAAATATAGAAATATACAAGCTGAAAATATAAGAAACAAAAAAATCTAATTAACAATCAATACCCAAAAAGATGAGAAATCGGAATTATCAAACATGCAAACCAAATAGTTAGTTAAAATCTATCATACTCCAAATTAAACCTATCATACACCGATAATACAACATAATTGAAAGATGATCTCAAATTAAACCTATCAACATTGAAACATACTAAGAATCAAGCTAAGACACTAAATCACAAGCTTAGAAAAATGTAATCAATCACTAAACTTCCAATTAAACCGATCAAAACACAAATATAGAAAAAATTGACCAAATAACAAAAAAGAACACGAATTAAACCTATCATAACAATTAAAAAGAAACAATTAAACCTAAATTAATAGGTAAACACTTAATCCTATCATAACAATTAAAAATAAACAATTAAACCTAAATTAATAGGTAAACAATTAATCATAACAAATTCATTAGAATTCAACATAAGAAGCACACGCTTAAATAGGTAATTAAACCTAAAATAACATCAATACTACAACAAAATCAAGGAAAAAAAATTGAAAGAGATTATAAAAAAAGACCTCAAATCAAGGAAAAAAAATTGAAAGAGATTATAAAAAAAGACCTCAAAATCGAAGAAAAAAAAATTGAAAGAGATTATAAAAAAAGACCTCAAGATCGTGACGATGAACAGCAGCAGGAACATCAAGAGCTTCAACATGAAAAGAATCAACCCTAAGCCCTGTACGAATCAATCGTTGTTGAGGGACAGGAGAAATGAAAGAGGGTGAGAGGCACAGGAGAAATGAAAGAGATGAAAGAGTGAAAGAGGATAAAGGAAGGAAAATATGAGTGGATAAGAAGATAAGAGAATACGGTGGTGTAGAGCACATGAGCAGCACGTGTACCACTGTTTTTTATGAACAGTGGTAGGGGGTTTTGGCTTTTAAGAGTTAAAGGATTAGGAATGCTAAGGGTTAGTATGATATAATGAATTATCATAATTGGTATATAATAACCCTTAGCATTCCTAATAATGTAAATAGACAAAATCAAAAGACATGGTATGTTTCATCACAAGATTCAAGTTCGTACTCCAGAAACTAGAATAACAAAGTGTCGGTCACAAAGGCATTATACTTAACTTATAGATCATAGAAAGGTGTAACACCCGCAAATGTACCCTATTTTTATAGTAAAAATATTTTACGGATACTTTTCAGCAAAATTTTGGTTTTAATTTAGAATTAAATTTCCCGTGTCGAATTTAGAATTTCCGAGTTCGTATTTGAACCTATAATCCCCCACTAACCATAGAAAGGTGTAACACCCGCAAATGTACCCTATTTTTATAGTAAAAATATTTTACGGATACTTTTCAGCAAAATTTTGGTTTTAATTTAGAATTAAATTTCCCGTGTCGAATTTAGAATTTCCGAGTTCGTATTTGGATTTTACGCGAGATTTCAAGTGAATCACGTCTTAAGACGTCATTGACTTTTCCTTGACTTTTTCCACTTACTCCTCATATACTCACCCTAACCCTAACTTCCTCACAACTCAACATCTCCTTCTTCCTCACCAAGAAACCCCAAAAACCCTAACCTCCATATTTGATCCAAGTTTAGAATCGTCATAACTCTTTCAATTCTCGCTCAAATTCACGTAAGTTCGTCTTATTCTTTCCCTCCCATCTTCCTCTATCCGTATTGGTAATAAAATTACCGTCTTTCTCGCTTTTCAATTTATCCGTCTTTCTCAAAGGTGAATTATATTAATCTTTTATTATCTATTTGTAGGTGGTGACCTCCAAGATCCCGACAAAGACTACTTCTTGATTGAAGAGGACATTGACGCGGAGTAAAGACGCAAAAAGGTAACGGTGAAGGGTTACTCGATATCATTTACGTGTTTTACGTGTTTTCTATGTTAGAAATCGTAATTAGAATATGATTAGTAAGCTTAGGGATTGTGTCGTTGGTAATGGATGTTGTTAGTTGAGAATTTATATGAGAATTGATGATTTATGATGATAGATGATTGTTGTTAAATGTTGATCCTTAGTGAAATGGTGATTTTCGTGTGATGTTGACCCCAGCCGGCCGACCGGCAGCCGGTCAGCTGACCGGCTGGGGCAGTGGCTGTATATTTTGTATGTTACGTAATATTTTGATGCATGAAATTGATCTCAGCCGGCCGACCGGCAGCCGGTCAGCCGACCGGCTGAGACACCTCTCTATTTTACTTCAAGTTTTCATATACCCTTGGTCCCAGCCGGGTAGCCGGCAGCCGGTCCACCTGACCGGCTGGGACACACTGCTCCTTCATGTTAGTTTTTCATATGATTTTTGGTACCAGCCGGGTGGCCGGCAGCCGGTCCACCTGACCGGCTGGCACCTGCTGGAGTTTCTTTGTGATTCTCATTTACGTTTTCATTTATAATATTTCCGATGGTTCATTTATCGTATAAATTTACGGAATGACTTTAATTATTAATGTTTTGAACATACGATTTCATTCGCTTGTATCGCATGTTTTGTGACGGTTTTTGGTATGTCCCACTTTGAGTCGGTTTTTACAAATGTTACGCTTTGAGTACTAAATTTCTATGTGCTTTGTACTCTCATTTCCTTGGCTACCTCCACGTTCGTAAGGCTGGAATGTTGGAACGGGGATGTATCCTTACTGCTTAATTGCATGTGTTAGTGGGCATACGACGACGTTGTTGGGAGGCGAACGCTTTGCGTTAATGGACCCGGCCGTCAAATGTTGTGTACTTGCGAGGTGGTGTCAACTGCATGTAGCGTACTGCATGTTATGAGGCTTGTGCTCTTTTCCGCCTCTTTCGTGAATGTCGACCGAATTTGGGGTACTCGGTGTCTATGATTGACCGAGTCTGGGATGCGAAACGTTTATCGCATG
>JAIUZE010006354.1:0-21758 GCA_022085475.1 Heliosperma pusillum | reverse complement strand
GTTTGGGGCTGCGAGGCTTCTGTCAAGTGGAGACCTGACGATAAGCTCGGCCCACGATCGGTCAAGACATACTTTATTGGTTATCCAAAAGGGATGTTTGGTCATTACTTTTACTCGCCTACCGAACATCGAGTTTTTGTTGCGGCTAGTGCGACGTTCTTAGAGAAAGAATTTCTCGAGAATAGGACAAGTAATGGAACCTTCGATCTGTCGGAGATTCAAGAACCAACAACCGAGCAACCAATGGAGAAAACTGTTCCCTCATCATCGGCTGCGGTAAATATTCTTGAGGAACCTAGAAGGTCGGGTAGAGTCTCCATTCCTCCAGACAGATACATTGGTATGGTCGAGGAGAATGGGAGAGATGACGTTTTACTCCTAGAGAGTAACGAACCCGCTACCTATAAAGGTGCCATGACCTGTTCCGACTCTAAGCTATTGCTTGAAGCCATGCAATCCGAGATGGACTCTATGTATGAGAATGACGTATGGGATCTGGTTGACTTACCTGATAAGGTTCGGCCTCTTCAGTGCAAATGGCTTTATAAAATAAAGCTGATGTAGTGAAAATAGTTGTGAAGTAGGGATGTCGATCTCAGGGATGGTTGGTGTTCAAAAGTGATCTAAAAGTCTACTAAAGTCTCTTGCAAGTCACAAAGTAATTTGGGTTTGGATTTGTTGGCTACACTAATTAACAATAATTAAAAGCAATTAAAAACAACAAAAGGAGTCTAAGACTATAAAGGTTGGATTTTTATCAAATAAGAGGGAAGACTAGGGTGAGTGGGTTCATATGGGTAGTAAAGTCGAGTGAAAAGTTCGGGTCTAATAGTTGAAATGTCATCTAATCTAGGAAGGTGAATTGAGGCTTTCGTTCTTACAATTCCTCCTCAAACCGACTCTAACTAGCTATCGCGTCACTAGATACGGCTTGCCAAACTAGCGGTTCTACGAAAAATCATGACTTTCGATCTTATGGTATTCGAAACAAACGAAAGAATCATGCAAACTAGAGTAGGCATTTCATCAAACATGTTATAAGCAAAGCATGGAGATAAGACAATAATCAACTATTAACCCCAACAAGAACACATCAACTCATACTAGTACCCATAATCCCGCACATAACCCTAGCAAGGTTTCTACTCACTCATATTTAAGGGAAATTCAACATTAACTAAGGATTGCAAAAGGAAATTAACAACAATAAACATTTTCTAATTAGCAATGAGTAAATAACAAGAATTGAAATGAAAGCTTAATTAAAGACAAGATTAAGTAGAGGAATTATACCAACTTGGAAAAAGATGAGAATTTTGATATAAATACCAAGATTTTGTCACAAATCTTTGAATAAAACCCAAGTTCATACACTAAACCAAGTCGAAATCACTAATTAACCGACTAATTTGCTTAATTAAAGAAGATTAATACAAGATTAAATACTAATTATATGAAAGTTTCAGATCTAGGGTTTCATGCCCTTTAATTACATGAGAGGGTCTATTTATAGGTTTACAAAATGAAGGAAAGATGGGCCTCGAGAAGCTTCATGGACTGGCCAAGTCACGACCGTGAAATGGGTTTCACGGTCGTGAAAAACGTCTCACGACCGTGAAATTCCAAGTCACGGTCGTGAAGGAATTGGCAGAGCAAGGTCAAGTTTCACGGACAAGTCACGACCGTGAAGTGCATTTCACGACCGTGACTGATGTTTCACGACTGTGAAATGAGTTTCACGGCCGTGAAACCAAATCCACGAAAATCCTTCTTTTTGGTAAAGCATCTCACGACCGTGAGATGCATTTCACGACCGTGAGATGCTCATTCCCCTTCTTCCTTCGCTTGACTTTGTTGTTTCCTTCTCGGTTTCGCTTGCCTTGACTCGGGAGGGCTTTGGCGCGTCGAGTATGGCCCCCAAGGGTATGTGGGGCCCCCAAGGTGTGCCGTGGGTCCTCCGAATGATTCACCTTCTTCTTTGTTGATCAAAAATAGGTAGAAATCGCCCCAATTGACGGTTTACCTACAAAAGCACGATAAAAGCGAGAAATATGCTAGAAGAAGGTAAAACATGTAGAAACGCTCCTAGGGAGCGTTAAAGGCAAACAAAACGAGATGAAAAGGGGTGGAAAAGTGGGGTGAAATGACACTAAATCAAATCTCCCCAAACCAAACCCTTACTCGTCCCGAGTAAGGATGAACAATAGTCAAGACCCTTAATTAACTACGCTAAACCTAACCGATACAAGGCAATTAACGGGCCTTGCTCCGTCCCTTCAACTCACAACAAGGTATCCATGAGGTAGGACACCTTCTTGCAATGCAAGTGGGGTCTTGCCAAAACTTCGATGCATTCTAGGCAATAAAGCACACAAAACAAATGAGAATGCATCTACAAAAGCAAATGGCAACATGCCTCATCCATGCGCCGGGATTCATCTAAAATGGAAAAATTTCAAGCATGCAAATTCCTATGTAATTACTAGTTTTACAAAGAACTAGGCCTAGAAAGATAGAATTAAATCACCTCTTTATTGTGTAAAATTAGTATATTCGTTCACGTTTACTAGAAAACTTTGTCAAGGGTGATAAAGGCGGGATGGAAAGTGAGGGCCCAATGGTGTTAGAAGACACTGTAGGATCGGAATTCCGCCTCTCACCTAAGTGAAAGGAAGGGTCGTCCCCTCCTAGCCATGCAACGTAGGAGTAATCATCAAAAAGGTAAGGAAACGAGATGTTTGAGTTCTTATTTGATTTCTTTTTTTTTTTTCTTTTCTTTTTCTTTCTTTTCTTTCTTTTTTTCTTTCTTTTTGTTTTTTTTGATTTTTTTGGTGCTTGATTTGGGTGCCTTTTGAAAGCAAGGTAGCCTAGCGAAAGGTGTGCGGCGGAGACAACAATAGGCAAATCCTCGCCGTAGCGACGTCGAGAGCGACCCCATATGTATTGAGGGTACTCTAGAAGAGCCTAGAAGTCTCCATATGCACTCCCTAAGCTAGGGCTAAGGCAAAAAAAATGCAAAATTTCAAGCTTTTCATTTCAATTGTTTTTTGAACTCAATTTTTGGACTTGTGATAGAAAAATTTCCTTTTTGTCAAATGATGTGATGATTGGACAATTACATGGCCTCGAGAGTCACCTAGGAAAGCGTTCACCAAGGAATTTTTCACACCATGGGGATGGTCAAGATGGTAAATGCAAGCCCTTGACTAGGATCTAGGAAACGGTGCGAAAATTATACTAAAAATACACATTAGAAGGTGTTTCAAAATCTATTTTAATAGGCAAAGTGCTAAGCAAAAAGAGTATCTACAAGGGTCTATTCAAGCTTGTTCAATTTCCAAATTAGGCATTCCAAAAAGTTCTCCTAAATGCAACTATATGCCATGATCTAAAATTAAGCAACATATATACAACCTAATGCAAATGCTCTAGTGAACTACGTGACAATTAATCTAATGAAACCCCCTAACAGCACATAAGTCACACAACCGCCAATTCATCAAAATCAACATCGCAATCATCAACCATTCCTCCAAACTCCTCATGTGATAAGAAGTAAAGAAAGAAAGAAGGGGAAGGAATAAGAACGATCATACCATGGCGGTCTTCTTAATCCCTTCTATAAGTCTCTTGAGCGATGTGTAGCGGACCTATGTATGGAGGTTAGAAGAAAAAGCAATGCAAATATATACAAAGTAAGATATAAACAAGCTAATTTTTAGGATTTTTCAAAATTTTCAATTTTTTTTGGATTTTTTTGAATGATTTTAAATGCAAAATAAAACATGTTTCTGGATTTTTTTTTTTTCAAAAAAAATGAAAATAAAAACTATGAAAATAGTTTCCCATCCCCCACATTGGAACAAACATTGTCCTCAATGTATGAAATAGGATTATTGAAAGTAAAAAAATACATGTTTTTGGATTTTTGAATATTTTCTAAAAGGAAAAGAACATGTTTTTGGGTTTTTAAATATTTTGAAAAAGAAAAACTTGTTTTTGGGATTTTTTGATTTTTGATGAATATTCACAAAAAGAACAATATATACAAGACGGTTAGTTATGTAAATGAACTAATCTATATGAAATGCATGAACTAAATAATAATCCTAAAACTAAATGCAAAATGATATAATACAAGTGCATGATCTAAGTAAATGCAAGCTAAACTATATGCTAATCTAGAGTCTCGTTGTGGTGGTAAGGTGCATAAATGCAAGCCCCTCACACTACTACAAATACAGGCAATAACAATGCCCCATCAACAACGCATACTCACGAAAATAAAGAAAAACCGTTGTGGAATGGAGAATTATTTTTCCGCGGAATTTTATTAAACCTAATAACAACGGTATTCGTTTTTCGAACGTTGTTATTAGTTTTAACAACGGCGTGAATTAAAATAACCGTTGTAAATAAATTTACTAATAACAACAGTTTATTCTATATCCGTTGTTATTAATTTAGCGCGAAATAAGGAAAAGTAATAACAACGGGTATGAAAAATCGTTGTTATAATGTGTTATTAATTTGGCGCAATATTTGGCTTAAATTAATAACAACGGATATGATTTTGTTGTACGTTGTTGTTAGTTGTAACAACGGATATAACTTTGTTAACCGTTGTAAATAAGGAACCTAATAACAACGGTGACTATGAATAATAACCGTTGTCAATACTTTTAATAAAGATGAAAAAACACACAACACTAATAATATTGTACTGCAACACAAAAACACAAACACAAAGCGATTAAACTGCATCACAAAACCACAAACACTAATAATTTATTGATTTCCTGATCGTCTCTTTGTCATCATCTCCGTCTGCTATTTCTTATTAATCAGGTATTCTAATAATTTTTCTTTATTGATTTCCTGAATTTCGTTTATTTGTGAATTAGTTGCCTTATACATTGCATTTTCTGAATTAGTTGGCTTATTATTGAATTAGTTTTAATTAGTTGGATTTTCTGAATTACTTGGCTTACTATATATACTACGAATGTAGATAAATGACTCGAACTTGGATGAATGCTGCGAATATGAGTGACCCAAACTATAAGGATGGTTTAGCTGAATTTTATGAAGTCGTTGCGAACAATTTGAATGGTTCTTCTAGTATTCCATGCCCTTGTGAAAGATGTGGTAATATTAGGTATATGGCTATTCCGGACGTTAAAATTCACCTAGAAAAGTATAGTTTTAGTCGATCCTATACCCGTTGGATTTTTCATGGGGAATCATTAGAGGAAGATAATAATTTTGAAGAAGATGATCTTGAGGTATACGAAAGGATAACTGATGATCCCGAGTTTGCCGAGTATGTTGAGTTGGAAGCAGACGAGTTGAATGTTGGGTCTACAGATAATGAAGAAAAAGATGATGAATCAAATGCTTTTGAAGATGAAAACATTAATTTGGATGACCTTGACAACATGTATAAGAAGTTGTGTGAGTCTGAAGCGCCTCTATACCCTGGTTGTAAGTACACAAAGATGTCGGCTGTGGTGAAGTTGTATAATATCAAGGGGGCAAATGGGGTTAGTGACACGTGTTTCACTAGTTTATTAGCCTTGATAAACGACATGCTTCCAGATGGTAATGTTCTTCCCGTTAAGACATATGAGGCTAAAAAACTAATTAGAGGGGTGGGTATGAAATATGAGAAAATACATGCATGTCCAAATGATTGCGTATTGTATCGAAAATTATATCAAAACTTAACCAATTGTCCGGTTTGTTTTGAGTGGCGTTATAAGGATAAGGAAGGGATCCCGGCTAAGGTGTTATGGTATTTTCCAGTGATACCAAGATTCATAAGGATGTTTGCGAATAGCAATGATTCAAAAATGTTAACTTGGCATGAAACTGGAAGAATAAATGATGGGAAGCTAAGACACCCGGCAGATGGTATGCAATGGAAATCGTTCGACGCTAAGTATCCCGATTTCGGCATTGAACCTAGAAACTTACGTCTAGCGCTGTCCACTGATGGAATGAACCCACATGGAAACATGAGTACCCAACATAGTACTTGGCCAGTAGTGTTGGCAATATACAACTTACCTCCATATGTGTGCATGAAAAGAAAGTACTTGATGTTGTCGTTGTTAATTTCCGGCCCTAAACAACCTGGAAATAATATAGATGTCTATTTGGAACCTCTTTTAGATGATTTGCGAATTTTGTGGGATAGTGGGATAGAAGTATTTGATGCATATAGGAATGAAACTTTCAATTTGAGAGCGATGTTATTGTGTACAATAACCGACTATCCGGCTTATGGCGACCTTTCTGGGCATACGGTGCATGGGAAAGAGGCATGTCCATTGTGTGGGGAGGATATCGAGTCTGAATACTTGAAGTGTTCTCATAAGTATGTGTATTTGGGAAATAGGAGGGGCTTGGATCCTGACCATTGTTATCGCAAGCAGCAGAAAGCATTTAATGGACGTCAAGAACATCGTCAACCTCCTAGAATTTTGAGTGGGCATGAAGTTTATCAGAAAGTAAAGCATATTGAGATAAAATATGGGAAGAAGAACGGCTCTAAATTGTCTACTCGTGGGTATAAGAAAAGATCCATATTTTTTGATAAACTTCCATATTGGCCTGACCTGGAGGTCAGGCATTGCCTCGATTTCATGCACATTGAGAAAAATGTCTGTGATAATATTATCAATACCCTCCTGAATGTTCCCGGTAAAACAAAGGATAACGCCGCAGCTAGGGAAGATATGCAAATGATGGGTATTAGGCTAGAGTTGGCACCACAGAAGAGAGGTAATGGTACATTTTTACCGCCAGCAGCTTATACCCTTTCACGGAATGAGAAAAAAGAGTTTTGTGCATGCTTGAATGGAATTAAAGTGCCACATGGTTATTCGTCCAACATCAAAAGCCTTGTGTCGATGCAAGATCTAAAACTCACCGGGTTAAAGTCACATGATTGCCACACTTTGATGCAACAATTACTATCCGTGGCTATTCGCTCCATTTTACCTGAAAAGGTACGATATGCTATTACCAGATTCTATCTCTTCTTCCAGTCCATATGCGATAAAGTCATCGAGCCCGATGATGCGGATTCATTGCAGGACCTCGTTGTCACCTCTCTTTGTCATTTTGAAATGTATTTTCCACCCTCTTTCTTCACTATCATGATTCACCTGACCACTCACTTGGTTAGGGAGATTTTGTACCTTGGGCCCGTGTACTTGAGATACCAGTATCCTTTCGAAAGATTGATGAAAGTCTACAAGGACTATACATCTAATCGGTATCGTCCAGAAGGTTGTATTGCTGAACGTGCTATATTAGACGAAGCTCTTGCATATTGTTACGCTCATCTCTCCCCTGAGGAGTTAATTGGCGTTCCAAAGAATCGTCATAGTGACTGGATGACCGGAAAAGGTATTAGGGGCCGGGTTGAAAAAATTGTGGCACGTGACATGTTACATTTAGCACATACGTATGTGCTAAACAACGAAGATGAGGTGCAACCTTATATTCAACAACACAAAGATGAGCTCAAATACGATCACCCAAACAAGAGCGAGATGTGGATTGCAAACGAGCATAAGAAGACATTTGGAGAGTGGTTTAGGAATGTTGTCTTGGAGTATAAGAATTTGTATGGTGATGACATCTCTCCTAGGTTACTACGTCTTGGGTTAGGTCCAAATGCCAGGGCCACTTTTTTCAGCGGTTTTGCTATTAATGGTTATACTTTTTACACCCGCGAGCAAGATGAGTTGAGCACAATGCAAAATAGTGGTGTGAGTTCTGAATTTGAGGCAATGCACTTTGCTACTTCAAAAGATAAAAACCCTATTTGGGGAAAATGCCTTTATTATGGTGTTATTCAAGAAATATTGGTATTAGATTACATTGATTTCACAATACCTCTGTTTCGATGTAACTGGGTTGATAACAACAACAATTGTGTTCGAAAGGATAAAATGGGATTTACGTTGGTCAATTTGGATAAGGTTGGCAATAATAAGGATGATCCTTTCATAATGGCATCCCAAGCTAAACAAGTGTTCTATGTCACCGATCCTATGGATAAGAAGTGGTCTGTTGTACTATCTATAAGGAGTAGACGGGGTGCACCCGATAATGGTGGGGATAATGATCAGGATGTCGTGTTTGAGGGAATGGATCACTCTTCCACTGTATCTTATTTCGACAATGTTGACACTGATCATGATAACATTGAAAGCATCTATATGCGTGATGATCATGGTGAAGGTATTTGGGTTAACGAAGAAACTATGTCGGGCAAGAAACGTCCCCGATCCTGAGGTGGTATTGTCTTTAGTTTTTGTTAGCTTTGGTCATTGTTGAAGATTCCCAAATTATTTAGCTTTTGGTCATTCATTATACAGTCTCCATGTTTTGGTTTCTGCTGATATTGCAGTGTATAGTGCTTATGATATTGCTGTCTTTGTTGGTTTCTGCTGATTATTATTGCAGTGTATAGTACTTATGATATTGCTGTCTCTAATTATAATTAAAAAAAAATAAAGGTAAGCAACAACAACGGTTGTTGTAAATATACCCGTTGTGGTTAGTAATAACAACGGTTATTAACCATAAACCGTTGTCATAGTGTTTACTAATTACAACGGGTAGACTACTATAACCGTAGTCATTACTCTATCACAACGGGTTGTTTATGATAACCGTTGTCAATATTTGTAGATAGAAAACACACAACACTAATAATACGACTGTACTGTGATAAGTGATATTTTGTATTGATTTATCCCCCGTTTTAGCTCGATTTCTATACGATTTATGCACTTTGCTAAGTGCTTAACGAGCTAATATTGCTATTCTAGTTGTTTTGCGTGTTTTGACTCGTTTTATAGGAAATGAAGCGATTTTGCTATATTTTCCTACTTTATGGAGCAAAGACACTAGGATACGAGTTTTCAAGGTATTGATGATAGCCAGTTCACGATTCGATTACGATTACGCTACATCTTTCCTCGAATGGACTCAATTTGGATTTTTGGCTTTGAACTTTAAAAGAAAACTCAACCCAAGTCAAGAGAAGATCAGCCCAAGCCCAATTCCGTAATGCATTGACCAAAGACTAAGGCATAGAATTCCGTGCCTAAGATGAAAAGACGGAAAATTCCAAGTACACAAAAACCCGATCGGATTGCTCAATACCCGATCGGGTATTTCTGCAAGAAGACGTTACTTGGCTCTTCTTCAATCCGAGCTTAAATGGGTGGTTTAATGCTTTGACTAGGGTACGAATTTGCAAGAGGATCAGCAGCCATGCAGCCTTATAAAAGCCAATGATCATTGCATACAATAATCATCTTTTATCTAATAATCCAAGCATCCAATTATCTAATAATATATCATCATATACATTTTCAGATCAACCTTAGCATACTTTCTTACAAGTTTTTATAGTTTTCTTAGCATTTCTCTAGTGTTTACTTAGCTTTTGTTATTGGATATTTGTTCTTACTTTCATTCTTATATACTCTTATTCCAATTCGGTAATTCTCTAATCTTGATTTACTATGCAATTTTAGTCATCATGAGTTATAATCTCACTAGTATCATTTTCATAATATTGTTCTTATTAGGAAATCAAACTAAAATTAATCTAGTTAAAACCAAAGTATTATTTAGTAGGGGTGTTCAAAACCGGTTCGGTTAACCAAACCGGCTTAATTGACCGGTTAACCGGTCAATCGGTTTTCCAAATTGTTGAACCGTAACCGAACCAATTTAAACCGGTTTTTTTCGGTTCGGTTCACCGGATGAACAGTTCGGTTTGACCGGTTCACCGAAACCGAATTCTCAATTAATTTTTTTCGTTTGTCGTAGTCAAAGGCGCTTTCTTGGAGACACAACTTTGGCCAAATGACGTCTTACAAATTCAAGAATGACAAGACATGTTGCTTTGTCTTCTTCAAGAAAACAAAAGTGTCTGAATTGTTAGAAAAATTGAGTCAAACCAAATTTTGAGACTAGATTTTTTGGTTAATCCATTATAGCTTTGACGTTACAGAGCACTTAAACTATGCATCTTCCGATGAAAGGGACACTAAATCAATTGATTTCAATCGATGATAATATCAAATGCAACAAAACTTAACCAAAACATTCAAAAACCAACCTTAAATCGATTGAATACATTGAAAATATAAACAAATACATCAAAAAGTTGTAGATTGAGGGACTTGCAAATAGATCCGGAAAAATTATACCCCGAAAATTAAATGCTTTGGGGAATAATTTAAATGATTTAGGGATATGTTATAGAGATTGTGATGATGAGATTATATCATGAAAATATTAATGAAATACTAATGTGGTGATACCGAGATAGAGAAAGAGACACTGAGAGACTGAGAGTTTAGCTAGTGAATTAGGTTTTAGGTTAAAAGTTCTTGGAGAGGTGTGTATATGAAAGTTTAAGTTTTGGGCTATTCGGGCTTTTAAAAATTTGGGCTAGGCTTTATTCTTAATTTAGTTAATCGGTTCGGTTTCGGTTAACCGCGGTTTTAAAAATCCGAACCGTAACCGAACCGTTTTAAACCGGTTTTTACCGGTTCAGTTCACCGAATTGATAAACTATTTCGGTTCGGTTTTTTGAACCTAAAAAAATGTACGGTTTCGTTTTTTTCGGTTCGGTTTTTACGGTTCGGTTAATCATGAACACCCCTATTATTTAGCATGTCACATTATAATTTACCTAATCAAATAAACCTAAAATTTGTCATTAGAATAATTGTTAACATAATCACCATAATCACTTTAGTATTTATATTTCATAGTTTAATTTCGTACATCTTTTTCTTGCTAATTTACTTAATCACATAATCACATAGATTAGATTAATTCTAATATTGTAAAATTAACATTGTGTAAATAAAATAAATAGAGTTGTAATATTTGAAATGAATTACGAGTTAAATGAATTATAATAAGAGTAGTTACCAATTGAACCATCTAAATTGTTTCTTCCTTTGGTCGTGTCAAATTTTATAACTTTGTTTAGTGGCCATAAACAATTGTTGAAGAACGTAGACTACGCTCGTTCCGGGACTACAGACTACACTCGTTCGTTTCGTATACTACACTCTTTATGACGAGAGTTGGGATAGGAATTAGGACTATCAATAGGGGTTTAGTGACTTAACCATGCTGAAAGGACGTTAGGACCCACTAAAAGGTCGATACGAATCCGGAAGGAATATACCGCTACAAGGCCTAGACAATCATAAGTAATTCTAATATTGGTATCTATGAGACTTTCAATTAATTTTACATGTATTTCTCTTTCACTATATCAACTTGATTAGTTAGTTTACTTTACCGCTTTAAATAGTTTATTTTATTGTTGATTAGCTAGTTTACCTTATCGTTTAGATAGTTTATTTCGTTGTTATCTAGTTAGTTTACTTTATCGTCTCTTTATTTTACCGTTCTTAGATAGTTTACTTTATTTTTATTGTCCTGTTTATTAGTTTAATTAGTTAGACTTTCATTATTGTCATTTAAATACCGTCTTTAGTTAGAATTTAGTTGTCAATATTCAGATCAGAGGACTTCCCCGATCGGGTACGTGACAACCCGATCGGGTAAGTAGTCTGTTCTGGGTTTTTTGTTTTGCAATTTACATATTTGTCATTTACATATCGTCATTTATATACTTCTCATTTTATTTTATGTTAATAGTTTAGACAAACAACTCAAGTGACTCGAATCTAAATGAAAACCAATCCATAGCAATTCATAAGTAACACGTATTCCCTGAGGATCGACACCCTACTTCCCTAATTACATTCCTTATGTTGTTAGCCTAAGTGCGGGTAATTATTTTTGTTCGGGACCGCGACAGAACCGACCAAATTTTGGCGCCGTTGCCGTGGAGCACGGTTTTGTTTATTTATGAATTGTTGGTTTTTATTTCTACCATTTTTAGGTGCAACCGTACCTAATTCATTTCTAACTTTCTCTTTTGTGTTTTTCTTGTAGGTTGATAAAATGGTGCTAACTAGAGAAGATCCAAGGTACCGGGTTTTTGAGCTTGCCAGTGGGATCCTTAGGGTCCATTTGACTTTGATTGCTCTCATCGAGGGTAATCAATTTAGTGGAAAACAAAACGAAAACCCGTCTCATCATCTTCAAACCTTTTGCGAACTTTGTCAAACCTTTATGAGGGAGGGAATCACGCAAAACGAAATTAGAGAAACACTTTTTCCTTTATCACTAAAGGGAGAAGCAAAATGGTGGTTCACCCGCCGCTTAAAGGAAGCCACAAGACCTATGCAGTGGGAAGAGATTGTCATCGCTTTTCACCGTAGGTTCATAAACAATTTGTCAAACCTATCAACCAAATCACAAAAAGAAAGAGGGGAAGGTTCACAACCTAAAGGGGGAGAGCGAAAGAAGAGTCGAGTGGAAACTTCAATTGAAGTTGACACTACCATTTCCTTAGCTTGTCCTAGTCAATCTAACGAAACCACCCCAAAGAGCACATTATATCGCCCCAAAGTTTTTCACCCATTTACCTCGATTACAACACCATGTGAACTTTGTGGTGGGATAGGGAATGTACCTCAACGATGTGGGAACAAACTCACAACCTTAAACCCTTTCCACCCACGAGTTTATCAAGCCCAATCTACTCATACACCACAATACTCATCTTTTCAAAACGGTTTAGTAAATGCCAAGTTGAGAGAAGTATGTCAAGCCCAAGAATCCATGTGTTCTGCCTTAGGCTCACTTACTTCAACCATCTTGTCTCTTCAAAAGAGACTAGATGAGTTGACCCTATCAAGTTCTAGCCAAACCTCCCAAGAAAGTTAAGAACCATTGATAGTCACAATCGGTGATAAATCTTTCGAGAATCCTTTTGGGAAGGGTAAGAACTCCATCAAGGATGAAGAATGAGATTGCCATGGGTGTTGGTAAAAAGGTAAATGTGGAAACTCAAGGATGAATCCAGCTACTAGGAGCTAAAATCCCTTCATAAGGCTTAAGGGGGGACAGAACAACAAAGTCTAGCATGACTCAAAATGCGCTTGTCGGGAGGCAACCCGTCTTTTTCTTTTCTTTTTTCTTTATGCATTCTTTTTCTTTTACTTATTAGACAATGATTTTTATTTTGGACTATTATATTTGGACTCTATTTTTGGATTTTGTATTGTAATAGTTAGGAACATTTTCTTCGTTTTACTTGTTATTATGCATATTTTGTCAATAGATTTTCGTACTTAGAATCGGAGGACCTATTGAGACAAGACGAAGCTATCCTTGGCACAAGTTGTCAAGATCACTAAGGTTAGTAAGTATGTGAAAGGACATAGCCAAAAGGTAAGAGCAAGTAGCAAAGAAAATAGAAACAAAAACCGGGTCAGCAGGTTTACCCGATCGGATCCATGTCTACCCGATCGGGTAAATGGTCTGTTTCGTGTTTTACTCTACTTTCTTCTACAAAACCCATTTTCTACCCTTTTGCTTGCTACCTTATACCCGTGTTCTTCAATCTCAAAGCTGAAATTTTCTCAAAACCCTCAATTCTTAGTCTATTCTTGAAAAATTTGTTCCTATAGTTCATCAAGAGCAACTTCTAATCATCATCAAGTAAGTTATTTCTACTTTAATTACTTCAATCTCTCTATATTTTTCAGAAATCCAACATGAACAAACCCTAACTCAAATTTGGGGGTTCTTGATTTTGATTGTAAAACTTGTTTAAATTGGATTTCTAATGATTCTTACATGCTATAGAGTGAATTCTAGTGATTAATTAGGATGATTACTTTGATTTGGATGTTTATTTGCTAATTTGGATGCTTATCTTTACTTTATGCTAAGAACTTTTGTTTAAGTGATAGTATGATGCTTGAATTCATGCTTTATACTATGCACTTATGATCTTGTCATGTTAAGTTAGCATTGGTACCTTTAGGTAGTAGCCAAATTCATGATTCAAGTATATGTTGCTCACCTAATTAACATATTGCTATGCTTATAACATCCATTTGTACTTAAAGATAGCATGGCAATGTGTTACTAAGGCCACTATACTTGGATTTGTGCTTAAAGCTTAGTATTATAACACTTATGCTATCCACTTGTGTTTACAAATGAAGTGTTTTAATACTAGTTATTTGTAGAAAATGGCACCTTTACTAAGGAAATCAAAGAGGGCAAGAACCTCCACTCAAGGAGAGAGTAGTAGAGCACAAGAGGAGGATATTGAAATGCTTGATGCTAATGAACAACCCGAAAATCAAGGGAATGCTATGCATGATCCTAGTTTCCCGGATGTACAATTTAGCTCACAGGAGCAATGGCAAAAATGGTGCGTACTTAAAAGCAAAGGTATGAAGGCTACCAAGTTCCTCAATGTTTCTTCTTTAAGGCATACAAAACTTCTTGAGCATGTTAAAGTGTTGTTTAGGGGTCTAAGTATGAGTGCTAGCATGAACTTTAGCTATGAGACTTTCCCCCAATTAACTCTTGAATTTTTGAGCTCTTTCGAGTTGCATCGGTCTAGAAATAGAAACACTATGCCCCAAGTTCATTTTCGTTTGTTCAATGATGATTATAGTATGAACTTGGAGAACTTTGCTAGATATTTTGGTCTCACCACTGAAAATACTGTTCCCTCACCTCCGGAAAGCTTTGATGTTAGCCTGCTTTGGAGTGCTATTTCGACTTACCCCGTCTCTCGTTGGGACCATGTCCCACACCAACATATACATCATCCCGCCATTAGAATCTGGCAAAGATTCATGGGATGGACCTTTTTGGGTCGTGCTGAACCTCATTTGGTGAGACGAGTAGAGTTAGAAATATTAGGAGGATTTTTGAATGTGGATGGTGATGTACCATGGTCTGTTAGTATACCGTATCATTTTGCTGTTCAGTTGACCAAAGCTGTTAATCCTAAGAACACAGTCATTGTCTATGGAGGTCTTATTACTCACTTAGCTAAGCGAGTTTGTGGCTTTAACCAAGCCACCACCGACCTTCAGGCATTGACTACACCTCCCACCGAGATGGGAAATGGGTTAGATTATGCATACTTTGTTCAGCTCAACTGGTTTCGTGCTTCTCACCCCCATATGATTTGGAGGATAGCTGGCCGTGATTCGGTCAAGTTGACCGCCGAGGTAGAACAAATTCCATTTCTTCGGCAGCGACCTTAACTTCAAGAGGGTGAGGCTATTTTACCTCGACCTACTTACTACCTTCCTGTTGGGGATATTACTCCCATTGACCCCCCTGTTCAGCTTAGATCCAGCCGCCCTGAGGTTGGATCATCCTCTCGATCGACCCATGCTGAAGGCGATGTAGCCGCCATGTTTGAAGCTTTAACATTGTCTGTCAATAGAATTCAGTCCGACCAACAGCTTGCTTTGCACCCCATTTATGACCACTTTGCTAGGCAAGGTGTGATTAGACCCGAGGGCCCCCACCCGTCTTTTTATACTTGGCACGAGGGGAGGTATGGTGCTGCTTATGGTGCAGGTGTGCCGCAAACCGGACCTGATTATTGTGGAACGGATTATGGCGTAGAGAGGTTTGGAGGGTATGGAGGTGATTTTCCTGATCACCAGGTGGAAGAGTATCAGACCTTTGGAGCCAGCAACCCAACCGGGATCTTTCCTTCTCGTGGTAGTTATCATTCTGCAGATGATACCCACTATGCAGATGCTTCTGGATCCGAACCCGAGCCACCTCCTTCTAAGAGGAGAGGCCGTGGCTGGTGGCCTTTGTGATTTGATGATGAGCTCCCCTTGTTCATACTAGCTTGGGGGAGGCTAACCATTTTGTAAGAATTTTATTTCTTTTCTTTATTTTTCACATTTTTAGTTTTCTTTTTAAGCCCTTTTCCCATTAGAATTTCATATCATTTCTTTGTTCCATGTGCTATTAGCCGTTTCTCGGTTTGTTTCTGTTATAATTGCATGCACATTGAGGACAATGTGAAGTTTTAGCTTGGGGGAGGATTTGCATTTAGGAACTGCATTTAGGAACTGCATTTAGGAACTGCATTTAGGATTGCATTTAGATTTTTAGTTTTCTTTTTAGTTTATTTTCTTTTTATTTTCTTAGTTTTTTTTTAGTTTATTGAAAAATCGAAAAAATCAAAAAGAAAAGATCATTTCCATCTTACATTTCTCATTTTGTAGTTTTTATAAGCTGATGTTTCGTTTTATTATGAGGAATTGTGCATTCATGGGGATGTCTTGTACACAGTAGGTAGGAAATTGCATTTGGACTTAATTAAGCTTGATCTTGACTTTGGCAAGCTACTCATATTGTAAGGTAGAGCCTCCAGTGGTCGGTACATCTGAACCCGATCCCAGTTTAGGAGTGAGTAGTTTCTCCTTATAGTCTGTGTTACATCAAAACGCATAAGTATGGTTTTTATTCCATTTTCTATAAGTATTACTGTCATGATCTACATTTTGAAGCCATTCAATCTCTTGTTCACCTTTCACAATAAACACCCTTCTTTCTAGCTACATTATAACTTTGCCTACCCTTGTTGAGCTAGTAACCAATTATTTGTGTAGGGGTGTTCTATGATTTTGCGATGTTATGATAATGCCACCATTTGGTGTGAACTTGTCTCGGGATTACTGATTCCCGGGTTTTGATGTGAAAGAGAAAAAAAAAGAAAAAAAAAGAGCTTTGAAAAATGATGAGAAAAGAAAAATGAAAAAGAATGAAATTGAAAGCTCAAAAGAAAAAAAAAGAAAAAGAGGAAAAACGCTTCCATGGAATGAATGAAAAGAAAGAAAATTATGGGAAGTCGTATCTTGATTCTAATGTTTAATAAGCCAATATGCTGCTTTTGGCTTTGACTATTGTTGATAGGAATCGGTATGATTTGGATTGAGTATCCACTACACATTTGGTTATTACTAGCTTGACTCTAAGCTCCACATGACCAAAATCATTTGTCCACTTTCTTACCCAAATTTCCCAAGCCTCTTCTTTACTTTACTGGTGCTTCTTACATTATAATTTGATCATGATTAGTTTTACTTAATGATTTTGGATTGTCTACCATACTAGACTGCGGGCACATTCTTATAAGTTGTAGATAGGTGAGTGTCACTTCAAATTTAACCCAATATTTTCTATTTTACAAAAATTTGAGTGATGAGTGTACCGTGAGAGTCCATTGTCAAAAAGCTCATGCAAGAGCTGAAAAGGTCCGAAGAATATTTTCTATGCTTCGCCGTTATCTAAATCTCAACCATGTTTCGCATTTTTCTTTCGCCCTTGTTGCTGTGGGTTTTTGATTCATCTACTTGTAAGAGCTTACTTTTTGAGATTTGTACGATAGATTGATCATTTGTAGCTACCCTTGTCCTAGTTATGATTGTTATATTTGCTTGAGGACAAGCAAGGGTTTAGCTTGGGGGAGTTTGATAAGTGATATTTTGTATTGATTTATCCCCCGTTTTAGCTCGATTTTTATACGATTTATGCACTTTGCTAAGTGATTAACGAGCTAATATTGCTATTCTAGTTGTTTTGCGTGTTTTGACTCGTTTGATAGGAAATGAAGCGATTTTGCTATATTTTCCTACTTTATGGAGCAAAGACACTAGGATACGAGTTTTCAAGGTATTGATGATAGCCAGTTCACGATTCGATTACGATTCCGCTACATCTTTCCTCGAATGGACTCAATTTGGATTTTTGGCTTTGAACTTTAAAAGAAAACTCAACCCAAGTCAAGAGAAGATCAGCCCAAGCCCAATTCCGTAATGCATTGACCAAAGACTAAGGCATAGGATTCCGTGCCTAAGATGAAAAGACGGAAAATTCCAATTACACAAACACCCGATCGGATTGCTCAATACCCGATCGGGTATTTCTGCAAGAAGACGTTACTTGGCTCTTCTTCAATCCGAGCTTAAATGGGTGGTTTAATGCTTTGACTAGGGTACGAATTTGCAAGAGGATCAGCAGCCATGCAGCCTTATAAAAGCCAATGATCATTGCATACAATAATCATCTTTTATCTAATAATCCAAGCATCCAATTATCTAATAATCTATCATCATATACATTTTCATATCAACCTTAGCATACTTTCTTACAAGTTTTTATAGTTTTCTTAGCATTTCTCTAGTGTTTACTTAGCTTTTGTGTAACAACCCGAAAAGTACTCAATTTTTCTAGTAAAAATATTTACTAACACTTTTCAGTAGAACTTAAGTTTTTAAAATAGAATTTATTGTTTCGAGTCGTATTTTGAAATTCCGCGTTCGTATTTGGAATTTCTGAGAGACTTCATGAAAATCCCGTTTTTAGTCATCTTTGACTTTTCTTGACTTTTAAGTCGTCTTTGACTTTTCTTGACTTTTTAAAGTCGTCATTGACTTTTCTTGACTTTTAAGTCGTCATAAACTTTTCTTGACTTTTAAGTCATCTTTGACTTTTCTCGACTTTTAAGTCGACTTTGACTTTCGTTGACTTTTCCCGACTCGACTGGTAAGTTTGAAGACCGAAATTTTATTTAAAAAAAAAAAATATTTTTGATTTATTTTGATTTAGATTTTTTTTAAGATTTATCATAATTTAATATAATTATTTTGAATTTATTCGGAATTTAAAGAATAACTTTTACGGTTTTAACCGAACGTCATTTAACTATTCCCGAGTCGTCTCAAATCCCGAAACAAAACCGAAACTCGACTTTGGCATGAGTCACGCGCCCATGTCATCGTTTTCCACTCACAATTAGATATTTTAATTATTTTGATTAAACTAATCAAAATATCTAGATATTTATTAACTTTATCGATCAGTTAACGAAAATTTCGCAAAACGCTCGAAAACAGATCCGTTCTTCACCATACCACACGGTTTTCTAGGTCCTCTAATAGGACTAGATATTTGTCTTTCTTTTGATTATAATAACATAATATCTTGATATTTAATTTAATTAACTTAATATCGAATTATATTTAATAGATTACCGTAAAATAATTATTAATCGCGAGTCAATTCCGTAACAACAATTTCAAAACCCGACTTCCTAATCCCTCTATATTTACACGGCTCCCTCCACTCCACTACTCACTAAAAACTTTTCATTTTTCAACAAATCAAATTAAGATCAAATTATCACTTTCTTTAATCGTTCTTGAGTGTTCTTGAGCGTTCTTCATCCGTTCTTCATCGTTCTTGAGCAAAATCCTCATAAAATCTTCATTTCGTAATTAAATCCGTCCTAACTTATAATTCTAGAATCTCCTCTTCGCTCTCCATCTTCTAGTACGGTTTATTTTCAATTCCGTCAAAATCGTTTTCAACATTTAATTTATGGAAAATCAAGTTTAAGTTCTAATAATGTTTTCTTGTCATTTCTTAGAGGGGAAGATTTTGAAGACGAGTTTGGAGACTCGTATATTTTGGGTGAAGATTAGTAGGAGGGTTTCTTGGTTTATACTTCTTATTTTGGTGCTAATTGACTTGTCTAGCTAAGGTAACGATTCTGAGTTACTCGACGGATATATGTTACATAGCTTTTGTTTTCTTTAGTTTTTGTTTCATCTTTAGTTTTTGTTCATATTATTATGATTTTATGATTTTTAGTTAGTAACATGTTAAGTAGTGGTTATTATTATGTTTTATGAATTTATAACATATTGGTTGTTTTTGACATGGTTAGATGGTTTATTTAAAATCATGATTTTTATATGAATGGATGTTGAAATGGTTGTTTGATAATTAAAAACATGTTAGAATTTATTTGGAATTGTTGTTGTTGGAACCGGTTTAGGGGGGGGCTGTTTAGGGGCTGAAAACCGGACCCAAACCAGGCCGGTTCAGGCCGGTTCAGGCCCGGTCTGGGCCGGTCTGGGCTGGTTCATGGTGGGTCCGGGTTTTGGTCTTTGGGTTGTGTCGATGTTTGATTGTTATGTTGTTGTTTTGACGGGTTCTAATTATGTTAAGCATGCGGGAAATAATTAGAAACGGTTTTTAGTAAAGTCGATGCAAAAGCCCAAAACAGCCCAAATCTGTCCGTGGGGCCCAGTCCAGGCCCGTGTCAAGTTGGCCCAAAAGTTAGCCCGTGGGTCCCACTTTGGGACTTGTGACGGTTTTTGAGTTATTGTTATTTTATCGCGTTTTGTAATAATTAGCAAGCGAGAAATATTAATAAGTAAAATATTTAATTAAAAGGTTTTTCATTAAATTATTATTTCTAACATGTTAGAAATTATAAGACGAGATCGTAGTTTAATTTAATATTCTTTTAGTCAAACGGGTTTGGGTATGATATAATAATTCACATGTTAGAAGTTAATAAAATAACATGTAATGAATATGTTGACTTTTATGTCTAAGTCTATGTGTTAAAGACTCTGTTTCTAGCCGGTTTGACCAAACGGGTTTGGTCAAACTAAGATCTAGTCAGCCCCGTTTTGACTGATGACCCGTCGCGGGACTCGGGTCGGGGATTTGTCTTCAAGTAAAGTTGTATTTAATTAATGAATGAGCCTTAGTTGATATAAGGCGATATGATATTTGAATATGATTTCTATGCAAGTAGTCACATGATAGGATGTTTTCCCGTGACTGTTTGTTATAATGGTTGGGTCGTGTTTTTGACTACAGTACCCAAGAGAATTATGAGGTTATATGGCGGTATGTTAAATTATTAATTTAAGAGAGGTAGCTTGGACCATGACATTGACTAGGCCCGCGTTACTATCTTTAACGAGAATATGGAGTTACATGGCTTGATAGCTGTGTGCGCGGCTGGTGGGTTTATATCCAAGGCGGGGCATGGCTGACCTGATCGTGTGGGACTGGAGCCCAGCTTAAGTACTAGCCATCTATGCTTAGGGGGTCGCCTAGTAGAGTTTCTCATAGACGGTTATGTCATGGGACGGGGAATGGAATAGCTGTTGTCGCTAGTTCTGATCAGTCTAGGACTAGGATGTTTTCCTACCTTGTGGTATAGCCTCGAGTTACAATCGACTATGGACGGTTCTAAGAACTTATGCCTGTTTTGTAGAAGTATAAGTCTTTCATGTATGTATGATTCTATGAGTTCTAGAAGGTGAGATGCAAGCCGGCTAGGATTGATAGAGTTTGGATTAACGATTGTTAACTGATTCACATGATTACGTGTTGATTAGGGTTTGCGTGTATCATGGCCACGTTACAGGGTAACCTCTGAGCTAGCATACCAGCTTCCCTACCTATTGTTATATTTATTATCGGATTCACATGATAGCTCTCATATGCTAGGTTATATGTTAGTTAACTGGTTCATAGCATGAAAAGCATATCATATATGTAAGGTTTTGTATTTTCCATATACATTGCTTTTATGTTATTCATGTTTTATTAAACTCGACATTTCGTGGCTGGGAGAACTCGGAGTTACTCCCCACTGACTGTGGCTTCCGTGTTTATATTTAATGCGGTCGAACAGGTGGTGATGCATATTGGGGGTACATTGACGAGCTAGCGAGCGAAGTATTTACCTTGGACCTATATTTGGTTCTTAGTTTGTATATTATTATATACTCTTTTTATTTCCGTATTTATACGGGAGATATGTCTCCCGTCTTGTATATTTCTTTTGTATAATATTATTTCCGTTTTGTAATGAACCTTTTTATTTCAGACACCTTTGTTATGTATTCTTATCTTTTACTTAGTTAAATTATTTTTTTTTTCTTTCCGCAAATTTGAGGGTGTCACATCCGTTGGTATCA
>JAIUZE010006353.1:0-25592 GCA_022085475.1 Heliosperma pusillum | reverse complement strand
TTTTAATTCATAAGATCAAATAATTAATTACATATCATATAAATCGAAAAAGTGGGGCTAGTTTTTAATACTCAATTCACCCCCCCCCCCTCTTTCGTATTCGATCAATAGACTCTACAAATACGAATAGAGGAAGGTTAGGGAAGAAGAATAAGACGAACTTACGTAAATTCTATCAAGTAACGAAGAAGTTACGTCAATTCTAATATCGATATTCAAAGAGGGAAAGTTTCTTAAGGAAGAAGGAAGGGTTTTGTGTTTGATTTGGTGTTGAATGAAAAATTAGGTTAAGGAAGGGAGTTGTGTGAGTTATGAAGGAAAAAGTCAAAGACGGTTTCAAAGTCAAGAAAGTCAAACCCGACTCAAAAGTCAAGAAAAGTCAAACTCGCCTTAAAACGGGATTTTCATGGAATCTCGCAGAAATTCCAAATACGAACTCGGAAATTCTAAATTCGACTCGAAACTTAAAATTATAAATTAAAACTTAAAATTACTGAAAAGATTTCGTAAAATATTTCTACTAGAAAAATAGGGTACATTTCCGGGTGTTACATTGTGAGCTCAATACTTGTAGGATAATCACGAATCTTCTCCCAAATTTCAAAACCGTCTAGGAATAGAGGAGGGGTGTCATTTTTTTGTAATATATTCTTGAGAAATGAGGTTTTGTTATACCGAAATCCGTGGTTAGGCGATAAGCATTGTCGGTGACAATCAAACCAAGACACCTTATGACCCATAGGAAGATAAAATGCCTTTGATTCTTCCATACAATAAGGACATGCAAGGAAGCCGGCCGTGGCCCAACCGGAAAGCATGCCGTAAGCTGGAAAGTCATTGATTGTCCATAAAAGAGCGGCTTTGAGTTGAAAATTTTGTTTCTTCGACACATCGAAAGCGGGTACACCAACCTCCCACAACTCTTTCAACTCTTCGATAAGAGGTTGTAAGAAGACATCTATGTGACTTTTAGGATTATCCGGCCCCGGAACAATCAATGAAAGGAACATGAATGGTTTTTTCATGCACAACCATGGTGGTAGATTGTAAGGAGTGAGAATTACAGGCCAACCTGAATACTTTTTCCCAAATTGGCCGTACGGTGTAAAACCATCTGTGCACAACCCAAGTCTGACATTTCGAGGCTCACTAGCAAATTCCGGGAACATTTTGTCCAAATGCTTCCAAGCCTCACTATCGCTTGGGTGGGCAAATGTCCCTTGTACACGAGGGTTTTCTTCATGCCATCTCATAGCCTCCGCAATATTTCTAGTAACATAAAGCCGTTGTAATCTTGGACCTATAGGAAGGTAGAATAGGACTTTTTCAGGTATTTTCCTCCCACTTGATGGTGTTGGCTTGTACCTATCTTTGCCACATTTCTTACATTTATCAAGAGACACATCTTCTTTCCAAAAGAGCATACACCCGTCCTTACAACAATGAATTTTTTGATAGGGTAGTTGAAGAGCTTTGAGCAATTTTTTGGTGTTATAATAGGTGCGGGTCATCACATTTCCCCGAGGTATAACATCCTCAATCAAGGAAGCAATCTTATCTACCCATTTGTGCGATAAGTTGTGCTCACATTTTATGTTAACAACCCTTGCAGCTGCTTGTAACACCGACACATCGCTCCCCTCATATAAAGGTCTCTCCGCCGCATCTAACATATCAAAAAAACTCTTCAACTGAGGGTGTGGAGTTTCCTCTTCACCGATAGGGGGTGTCTCCATATGTTCTAATGCACGGTCACCTAAGGCATCTATTACCATCTATCGATATGGTCCTCTTATGGGAGATTGAGTAGTGTTTGGTACATTGTTTGGTATTTTCAAGGAGTAAGGCTCACCATGACACACCCAATCATAATAATTTCCCGTAAAACCTTTACTAATAAGGTGTTCTTGTACCACGAATTCACTCAAGTATTTCAAATTTTTGCACTTTACACATGGACATCTAATTAGTTGTGAATTCCTAAATTCATATCGACTTTTAACATATTCAAGAAAACTATTCACCCCACGTACAAACTCATACTTAACCATCTTCCTAGCATCAACCCTTTCCTACATCCATTCTCGTTCAACCCTCTTCATTATAAATCTATATAAATACATAAATATAACATAATTAGGCAATCCAACAACTAATTGAGACAATCTACATTCTTACTAAATAGGCAATCTAAATACTAATTCGAATTACCAATTTTAACCAACTAATCAAATTATACTACCAACATAAAATTTCTAACTACCAAATTTAACTAACATTCAATTTCACAACCAAAGTCCACCATATATCTACTACTAACAACATATATCTACTACTAACATCTTCAACATACTAACAATTATATATTCTAACATAATCAAATTTCAATCATACAAAATTATAATTGCAAATTTACTATCCTTATCCCTAACCTAAACAATTCTAAAATTACATTCAATTAACAACAACTAATCAATCCTAACATAAAATTATGTGTAAAAAACACTCTTAAACACTAATAAAACAACACAAAACACAATAATTAATTATAACTCATACTTTAATTTACTAAAATCTTGAACATACTAGCATCAAATTAATCAATACCAAAATATAATTGCAAATTTACTACCCAAACATACACATACATCATATACCCAACTTCAATCTAATTAAATTAAAAAACCCCCAATTTAACTTAACCTTAACCCTAACTTATACAACTCTAAATTTCATTCTAATAACAACAAATAATCAAATCCTAACATAAAATTAAGGGTAAAAACAAACATAAACACAATTAAAACAACTATAAACACAAAAATTAAGAGAAAATCATACCTTTATTAAATAACTAGAAGAGAGAAGGTGGTTGTTGAGAAAGGAGGGAATGGCGGCGTCGGCGGTGGTCGGGCGGCAGGTGAGCGGCGGTGGTCGGCGGTGGGAAGGAGGTGGTCGTCGGGTATAGGCGTGTCGTCTTTGGGGTCGTCGGGTTAGAGTGAGAAGTGATAATAGAATGAGGGATGGTCGGATTTGCGTTTTACATATCAGTGCCCATACCGACCGATTGGCCAGTCGGTCGGTAATTTCGGCCAATCGGTCGGTATTTTTTACCTTCACCGACCGTTTTCTCTTCTTAGCGACCGATTGTAAGTCGGTCGGTATTTTTAGCGACCGATATTTACTTTGCCGACCGTTATCGGTCGCTATATCTTATTACCGACCGTTTTGAATAGCGGTCGGAATGTGCGGTCGGAGCAAGGGCTGATTCTTGTAGTGTTATGTTTGACTTGGATGTACAGGTGGCAGTCAAGTCAAACAATCAGTCAAGGTTTGCGACGGAAATTCCGTCGCAAAAATTGATTATTTGTTTGACTTGTGTGCCACCTGTAATCCGTCGCTAGTTATGTTAGCGACGGATAGTCCGTCGCAAACAATGTGCGACGGATGATTCCGTCGCAATTACTGCTGTTTGCGACGAAAATAAGCGACGAACACTATCTGCCGCAAATCAGTCTTTACCGACGGAAATTCCCTATCTGGCGACGGAATAATCCGTCGCAAAAGAACTTTTTTTTCTAGTGAGTTGAGTGTGGATAGTTTCAAGTGTAATGGTTTTGCGGTTTGTTTCCATGCTAGTAAGGAAATGTGAAGTGTCGAGGTGGTACTTCCTAATTAGTTGTGTTGCCGGGTTAACTTTTGTGGTATTGAGTGACAAGAATGTAGACTTTGTGAGCAAAAAGAGAGTAATGTGTCGTAGTTAAGCGGGTTTGAGGGTGACGTTTGAGATAAATTGGAATCTAGCTTTCTTGTTGGGATTGCCTATGTGTTATTAATAGCTCGTTACTTGTATGATGGATTAGTCGACTGAGGTCTGAGTGTTTTTGTGTAGCGCTTGGAGGCAAGTATAAGGGGAAGTATTGGTAGGATGTGTGTGTCGAATGAGGTTACCTTTATCATGGCTTGTATAGCTTTTTATTGTGTAACGGTGTCATTAGTTTGGTGGTCTGTATGCCGATAATGTGATAATGCGAGTCTCCGTGGGTTAATTATAGTATCGAGTCTTAAGGGCTTACAGTAATAATGTGTTGGGCATGTGTATAGAGGTCGTGTTTTATTATTATCGTTTTGTTAGCTATTGTCTGGTGGGTTTAAGAGTATAGTCTATTCGGTGGAGCTTTATCAGTCGTTATTGTTGAGTTCTTTTTCTTTTTCCACATGTACATGTGTATTTGGATGTTTTGACTTGGTGGGTGTGAGGAGGTCGAGAAATTTAATTATGGTGGGCTTGAGGTTCTAAATGGTTCATTGTCGTTTGGAGGATTTTATGGGGATATGGTGTTAGAGCTTATCATGGTTGAGTGTTATGTGATTGAGATAAGGCGAGAATTCAGAAGGATGTTATGAGTAAGCGTCGTAAATGATTGAACTAATGTTCCATGTTGAGGATTTATGGGTGGATTTTAGGCAATGTGAAATGGTGTTTGGGGTTGTCGTATAATTGGCAGTGTCGTTATTAGAGTATTAAGTGATTTTGGGTAAGACGGGATGATGGCAATAAAGTTTTGGTAAGATTTAATAATGAATGGGGTTAGAAGGCGTAGTGGTGTTTGAGGAGAGTGGGAGGTGTCTCATTGCAGTAGCTTGGTTTTGTGGAATATTTAGACAGTATGGTGATTGGTAGGCAAAAAAAAAAAATAGTGAATTGTTGTTAATCAGTCGTGCGGTCGAGGTATTATTATAGGCATGGGGGTAGCGATGCGGTCTTAGTTATTCGATGATGATCGATTTTGGGTTATGTGAAAGAATAGAATTATTTTGTAAGATGGGAAACATGCAAGATAGTCTTAGTGTTAATGTAATGAAAGGTTATGAGGCGATATGAGATGTGTGCTGTGTGCTGTGTGCTGTGGGTGTTGTGGTATCATTAAAGGAAAAGTATTGGTAAGTATTAGTTTGAATGTCTTGTGGGGGAATTTATATGTGGTAAGAGCAAAGGTATATATTGTTGGAGTTTTGGATTAGGTCATGTACAGGATTGTGTCGGTCTTTGAGGGTACCTTTAGTATATGATGATGCTAGTGTTAGCTTGAATGCTTGATTTCTTTTGTTAGTAATAAGGGTGTGAACTTCGGGACGAAGTTCATTTTTATGAGGGAAGAATGTAATGGTTCGTAATAGTTTAGTAAGAATTTTCTTCACTATGGGTCTTAGTGTGTTTGATGGAGACTTGGTGTTGATTTGTTCTGACTTGATATGTGATTGGTAGAGTCCTTGTGTTTGGGCTATTGGGAGTTTGGTTAGAGGTCATAGAGTTTGGTTTGTTGTGTGTGTGGTTGTGTTGTGTTGTGTTGTTGTTGCGTCTTATGTTGGTTGTTGGCAGGGGTATTTGTGTGGTAGGAGTATGAGTTGTGAACTTCGAGGACGAAGTTCATTCTTAAGGAGGGAAGACTGTAATACTCCGTATTTGCTTATGCTAATTGATGTGATGAGTTATTGTATGATACTTGATTGTTTGATTTATGATGATGATGGTAGAGTTCGGAATTGGAGTTTGGGTTGTTACGATGGTTACTATGATTACTGGTTGGTGATTCCGTTGGGAGACGGATCACACCCCGAGTTCACCCCTGTTGTTATCCCGCTATGTGGGGAATGTGCACATTAATGTTCCGGGTTCCCTCGCTGCGATGAGAGGGCCTTTCGACGCTTGTGGCTACTGTCCAGGGTCAATCGGTGGCTTTTGTAGAGCAGGGATGGTAACCAGAATGGCTGAGTCTACTGAGGTATCCGATGCGGTGGCCCTCTGGTTTCTCTTTCCCTTGTGCTTATCTTGTACATTGGTTGGTATATACGATTACTGACCATGTTATTGTTTTACAAAACTGTTGTGGTCCGTTGGGGAATGGTGAACAGGTGATCAACAGATAATTCATTGAGCTGCGCTGGGATGTTGAGGGGATCACCAATTCACCACTGTCGAGTCGTAGCTTCAGAGGAGTCTACTAGAGTCGTGCATTAGACATTACTTTACTTTATAGTATGATTGTCATTTTGGATTATTGGTCTAGACTGTATGCCGTCTAGTTTGAGACTATGTATTTGAATTAAACTATTTATTAAATAAAGTATTGTTTCTTTATGGCTTGTTTTGATATGTATTACCTCGGGCAAGCGAGATGGTAGCAGTCCCACACTCCCATGTGCTAGAGAGGTCTGGTAAGACTATTTAGAATATGAGGGTGTTACAGTGTCACCCTATATAGGGAGAGCAACTTTAGGTCTGGACCGTAAAAATGGACCGGACCGGACCGGACCATTTTGTCTAGACCAAAACCAGACCGAATTCTTTTAGGATCGGTCCTCGGTCCACATTTTTGTAGGTTTTGGTCTTCGGTCCGGTCCTTACCAAGACCGGTTATTTTAGGTCTAGACCGAATATACCGAATATAACGTATTTTAAGGATAATATTTATAATTTTATGAAGTTGTTGGGTAATTTACCTTCAAAAGACAAAATAAATGCAATATCAACGACTATTTTAATTAAATGATAGTTTGATTATTTATTATGTTTAATTTTGTGAAATTAAATTTAATTAGAGTATACTTCTTATTAACAAATTATATTTTTTGGTCCATGCATTGAGGTCTAAGACCGGATCAGACCGAATATTTCGGGTCCAGTCTGGTCCAAGACCAAAATTTTAGGTCCGGCTTTCGGTCCACAAATTTTATGTTTTCGGTCTTGAGTCCGGTCCAGTACGGTCTTGGACCGATGCTCACCCCCAACCCTATATTATCAACAATATTGATGTTAGTTTATAATGATTATAATGTATACGACATAAATAGAGTAAATTTGAGTAAATTGTAGAAATATTGACATTTAAAAAGTAATGATTCTTTCTTCTTCATCAACTAAAATAAGCTCCGCTCCAAATACTTCTTGTACCACATTCTCATGACTCTTGCAGTAATCTGGTCATTTCTAGTATCACCCTTAATTTCACAAATTCGAATATTTTGCTGTGCCATTTTTGGTTGTGTATGTAAAGGAATTTGTATGTGTGGGGTATATGTTTCAACCACTCTTGGCAGTGGTGTTGTGGTGATCTCCACAACCTTATTGTTAACTGCTGGAGCAATTGACGGAGGTTTTTTTACTGTTTGGGCCAACATGATTTTTCTACTGCCATGATCATATATCACAAATTTAACAAATTAGGCTATCAATTGGCGAATAGTGACCCATATGTTAATAGGTATGTTGCGATGCCCTTGGAAAATTGTGTATAGATAACTTGATGAATTTTCACTTTAAGTCAACTCGTTGCAGAAGAAAATAGTTGGTAGCTTATTATTTTTCCCTCTTCGTAATGAACATCCGAAAATAATTACTGTTGCCCTACTTTTTTCTCTGAGTTACATCTCGATGATGAGCAAATATCTTGCCAGATTTGAGAGATAAACAGTAATTAAATTATTGGTCCGTCTATAAGTAGCTTTTTGTCATCTTGAATAATATTTTGACAATTTTAACGGTTGTGTATATTTTTGATATCTTCCCATATCTGAGAGGTAAAATAAAACCTATTTATTGGACTGTCTGTAAGTACGTTTGTGTCATTTCGAATATTATTTTGACGATTGACGATATTAATGTGGTGACTATTTAATTTTTATGTAATCTAATATTTGTCATTCATTGTAATTTAAATACATAGCTTTTTGGATATTTTTTTGTCTTTCTTATGTAAATAGTATTTAGTGAGGATTTTTTATATTTCTTAATTAGCTATGGGTGTAATTTTTTTTATTATTACTTTACAATATGTAGATATTTAAAATATGTACATAAATAAACAAATATTTAAATTTAATATGTGATATCTAATTAAATTTTAAAATAATTAAAATGGGAATAGGAAAATTAAACTGGACATCATAATTTAACTTCACATAACCCCAAATAAAGTAGACAGGAAGAAATGAAAAATGAAAAACTGAAAAAGGCATACTGTATAGATGACGTGGCGCACTGTGAGCTGTGTAAAGGTTTATGCTTTAATAGAATGAAGATTTAAAAAATTATTATAATGCGTTTGTACAACTACATACCCTCATAAAATTGTTTGGTGTTGCCATGTGACACTCAAATAACCCGAAATTATGTGGCACTCATCTTACCTTTTATATTATATACTCCATATTGTATAGATTTTTAAGAACCTTTTACCCAATCACCAAGTAATCTAACTAAATTTGTTAACCGACCCAAACCATTTATTATCCCGTTATAAAATTTCACTAGCCATCTTTACTTTCTCAATCACTACTAGTTTTAAACCCATGCAGAAAATGCACGGGTTGTAATAGGAAGCGATATCTTTATATTTATAAGCATATAAATAAGCGTGATTAATTGTTCAATATAGTAAATAGACGTTAATCTGAGAATTGACTTACATATAATTTAAGTTACTAATAATTACTATACGTTACAATACAATTTATGTTATAAAGTATTAGATCATATATACTCATGCCATGTATTAGATAGCTTCAAAATTTTATGACCAATGTCAATTAAATATCATTATTTTATTTTTTTATGTTATTAGAGTTTTATTGAATAATACTAGTATAGATCCCGCGCAATGCATGCGCGATATCTATAGAATTTTTATCTTGTAGGGTATTATTTAATATTTAAACATTTTAAATAAGGAAGACATTAATATTTAATATGTTATTTCATTGTATTTTTATATGAAACAAAAAAGTTGGAATGGAAAACTAATCAAAGAGAATTGATTAGTGTTATGAAATATGTGTTTTTTTTATGAATTTTTTTAACCATAAACTACTTCATTGTATAATTTTTCTGCAATTATTATGATGATTTTTTTTCTCGTTAAACTAATGTAAGTATGTGTTAAGCTATTATCTTAATGAATAATTATTGTATTAATGAAAAATTAGTAAAAATATTATTTAATTATAGTGACAAAACAATACCTATTTTATTTTATTATAATGAAAAAATTATAAATTTGAATTTAATAAAATTATTAGAGTTTAATTATGTACTCGTATAAGATTATATTTTATAGAAAAAATAATACTTTTTAAGCTAGATGCTTTTTGGAGGGAAAACTAAAAAAATTTCTTTTTCTTTTAGTAGTAGGGGGATTATACGTAGTATATATTTTATATAAACACAAAAACTTTAGAGAAAGGTATCTCAATATTAAGAGACCACTTTTATCGGATCCCGCTATTTATCTTTTTGTACCTCTTTTATTATTAATTATGACTTAAAATGTCTTTTTCATTAGTTACATATTTTCATGACAATCTAACCTATTTTATCATTTCCTGTAACCATTTTTATCGGTACCCTATTTATAGTATGCTTACCTATTTTGTTACTTTTTGTACAATTTTTGGATCAATTTGTATGATTTATTAATAAATTATAAATTTATTGATCAACCGTCTCTCAAGAAACCTTTTACACTTACAACATTTGTTTCATAGCCTCGGCCATTTAGATGTTAGTATGAAACTAACCATAGTCTCAGCCCAACTTATACTCTGTTTTGTAAATTCTCACTCCTTACCCTATACTCCGTCATTTCATAATTCATCTCACAATGTCTCCTGACTCAATGTCCTATCCATCTTCTCCATTGCCCTATTCAATTCACTATAAATATGCGTCTCCACCGCTTCCACTCCATGAAAGACACCTCTTTATCCGATTTGCATCCACCGTTACACTCTGTCAATATCCCGCCTCTCCTATCCGTCCCTTACCTGAGTATCTGCCGCCGCCTTATCCGCCATGTTCCAACTCGATCACCGTCACCATTCCTTCAAGTATTATGATCACCCCTTCAAATAATATCCTCAACTTTTTTCGTGTATGTTCCGAAACTTGCTTCTTGATTGAGAATGACGAGTCATTGTTGGTTTTACTAGTTATTTGTACTTTTGGGAAGTTCAAATTACGAATTTGTAAATTATTTTTGTTGTTTGTTCATTTTGTATTAGTATTAAGTATTATTTATGCAAGGAAAATTTATAGTATGTTTTTGTATTAAATTTGCACTTACTGAGTTATTGAAATTATAAGTGAGTATCTTCTCTATATATAAACACAAATTCTTGTTTGTGACGGACAGTATCCGTCACAAGCTTGCGACGGGTACCACTTCCCCTCACAAATGACCCATTTAAGGGAAAAGGGAAAGCACATGGGGGGTGCCCCACATGTTCCCTCTACCCATTTTGTTAGAGGAAAAACCCGTCACAAGGTCCGACCCGTCACAAGGGAGACCTGCTGATATATAAAAGCAGAGTTTTTTAAACTTCTCTCATTGGCTCCTCAAAAAGAGGAAAAAAAAGTTGGCAATTGAATGAATAAACGTGGGGTTCCTAATTTTTAGCAGCTTTACTTTTAATTTTTACAATATCCATTTTAGAAATTTCACAATTTGCACATTTGTTCATATGTTAAAACATATGTTAACATTTACCTTCATTCATATGTTAAAATGAACATGCATTAAAATAAACAAATATAAATACATAATTATTCATATGATAAAAATGGGATATAAAAATTATAATTACAAATGAATAAATTAAAAAATAATAAATTACAATTGCAAAAAACTGACCCTCTTAACTAATACTTCGTAAGTACTAACTTCAATATCATCTGCAAATTCATATCATTTTCACCTCTAAATTCATATTGTTGTATAGATATTAGTTTAATTATCACCGTGTTGACTTCAAATAAATACCTCTTTTATTTGTAAAGTCTCTTATAACAAAAAATTATTTTGACCACATATTTTTAAAATCCCAAAAATATCATTGGTGTGACTTAGATAAACAAAAAAAAATTTAATGCAAAAACCAACGGATTTGATATTTTTATCATAAGATTACTCTATTGTCTTACAAAATTTCAACTTTAAAAATATTAAGGTTAATTTACATGTACATGTACGAATATTTGGAATTAGCACAAAAAAGTGTTGAGTAGTAAAAGACATTCTGAGTACTTACTGAGTATTATTTAAAGAACACATATATACACGAGTTTCCGTCACGAAGTAGGATAACTGAAAGATAAGTGACAAAAGGGGGTTTGTGACGATTGTTTTTGATGATAAGCAAAAAAACAATAGGGCGGTAGTATGTGGTGAGCGCTAAAGGGAGGGATTGAGAATTTGGGTTATAAATGTAATACTTCGTATACCATTATATCATAACAAGAGTCCACAATTTGCACCTACATTATGTCTCTTTTAAGACGAATGTATTCGTCGTAATATAAAACAGGTTAAGTATCATCCCATTTTTATATATAAGACAATTTTATTGATTTTTCATATGCATTCTGCTTTTGTTTTATTCTACCTACTTGACCGTCTTAATGTTAAATGATAACTTGTGTTGTACTTATGTTTCGTGCATTTTTAGATTGTTAGTTGTGTTCAATTTACCCAAAAAAAGGCTAGGTTTTTTCCCTTTCGTTTTACACCATTTTCATATTTGAATTTGCCGTTTTGTCATATTGAGTAATTATTAAATTTAACCCGTTATAAAGTGAATTGTAAAATATAAATTTTAAACAAATTGGACAACATTTGTAAGTATTAATAACATGTACATTCTATCTACATTCAAAATTAGTCGTATTATAAGATATATATATATATATATATAGAGAGAGAGAGAGAGAGAGAGAGAGAGAGAAAGGATCATGTGAGTCCTTATAGAAATAGTGAGTCCATAAGTCCTTTTGTGAGCCATTGGATCTCTTAAATGAGTGGCTTAGATTAAGTGCAAATATGACTTAATCCCACTCAAATAATCATTATCCTATTTACCTCTCTCATGCCTATCATTAGTCCCTCTTACCCATGCATGCAACTAATCAGTCACTTCACACCCATTACTCCTACGTCCTCCCTAAAATCCCCCCTAATTTGAAAAACTCTCATTTTCTGAATTATCAAAATTTGAATTATCATTTCCCAAACCCATTATTGCTCATTTACTGCATAAATGATAGCATTTATCATTCTCACTTAAACTCTCTCAATTCATTTCTCAATATCAGTCACGACGTTAAACTCTACATTCAAAACACTCTCAAACTCTCTAAATTTAAACACAGTTCATCTATCAAACATCAACCACAGTTCATCTTTCTCAGGTATTTTACATTTTCTTGTTGTTTTAATTTATATCTCAATATGTTACTGATTATCTTAGGGTTTCTGGTTATTTCAAACACAGTCTTTATAGTTTTAATCCGGTTATAAATTAGGGTTCCTGATTATCTTACTCATACAATTAATTACATTGATTGCAATCTGAGTTAACCATATTGTCACACTAATTAAAGTTATAAATTTAATTTCAATGTTCATTTTGTGTCACTTCAAGTTGATTTCGTGTAACTTCTATTTAATTTGGGTTTTTTTTTCTTTTATTAACCAGTGAATAAATTTAATTTATTAGGGTGTAACTTCTATTGCAATGTTTATTGTATGTTGAATGTGTGTAACTTCTATGTAATTAGTGAATAACTTTAATTTATAAAAGTGAATAACTTCAATTTTGTGTTATTTCAATTTTGTGTAACTTCAGTCTAATATTGTGTTACTTTAGTTGCTTATTTGGTTACTTCATATTTAGTCGATATTTTTGTTACTTCAATGTGAATGGTGTGTTATTTCAAGTCATTTGTGAGTAACTGCAAGTTTAATGAAGATACAGTTTCCTTGTTTTTCTTCAATTTTGTATTACTTCAATTTTGTGTTACTTCAATCTAATATTGTGTTACTTCAGTGGCTTATTTGGTTACTTCATATTTAGTCGATATTTTTGTTAGTTCAATGTGAATGGTGTGTAACTTCAAGTCATTTGTGAGTAACTTCAATACAGTTTCCTTATTTTTCTTCAATTTTATGTTACTTCAATTTTGTGTTACTTCAATTTTGAGTTACTTCAATCTAATATTGTGTTATTTCAGTGGCTTATTTGGTTACTTCATATTTAGTCGATATTTTTGTTACTTCAATGTGAATGGTGTGTAACTTCAAGTCATTTGTGAGTAACTCCAAGTTTAATGAAGATACAGTTTCCTTGTTTTTCTTCAATTTTGTGTTCTTTTTATTTCATAATACATGGAGTTTAATATTGTTAATGCTTGTCTTCCTCAGATGGCTTCAGGTGACGACGAACAAATTGAGACAGAAGACTTGCCTAAGATTAAGGTGAGGTGTCGCTCCGCGAGGCTGGTCAAAGTGATGGAGGGGCTGAATGTGGCACAGATTGCAGCAGTCAAGAAAATTGGTTTTGGGGGGCTGCTAGAATTGAATTTTACAACGTACCCGCTTGCACATGTCCTTCATTTTTTCGATTGTTTCTGTGATGGGTCCTATGTTTTCAGGGCGTCTAAACGAAAGGAGTTCATGGTTACTAAGCAGGATGTACATGACTGCTTCTTGTTGCCCACGGGGCCCAATCCGCTCGAACTTGTTCCTACTGGCCGCTACAAGAAATCTACTGAACGGGAATTCAAGGAATTGAAAGATCGATGGCGGTCACGATATGGGATTGTTAAGCCGGCTGATCCTGTCCCTTTGGGTAAGGCATTCATAGATCTAGAGAAGGACAAATTAGGTGGTGATGAATTCTGCAGACTATTTGTTTTGTGTAGTATGTCGTCGTTCCTATGCCCCACTTCAAATAACGGAATATATTTAAAGCTACTCAAGGCAGTAGAAGATGTCAGTTGTATTGCAACGTTTGACTGGTGTTCTTACGTGTTAAATGGTATAGTTAGTGCTGCGAAAGACTTTGTAAAGGACCCTATGCCAGCCTATTTGCTTGGGTGTATCCCTTTTCTGATGATCACCTATTTCCAGAGGTTCGATTTTAGAGGACAGGAATGCAGACACGATCTCCCACTGATAAAACACTGGGACGAACATAGGATGAAGACTAGGATTGCTGCTGAGATGGACATGGGGGGGTTGGGTCGTCTTCCTTTTTCAAAGGTAAAATATCCGCGGTCTAAGTTGGGGAAGGTTCGTCAAAGGTTGACCATTGCGGGGCCGAGTGAACCCCAACTTCTTCTGGGATCCAGCTCCCACCCAATAATGGAGAAGAAGTTCATTCAGATAGAACTACCGTCAGGAATTGAGGATGATAACGAATTGAAAGCGCGGGCTGTTGATGTGAGTCTTTTGTTACTTGCCCTTCAATTTACTGACCCATATATAATATCATAGTGAATAAGTTGATTTTATCAAAGTGTAACTTCAAGTGGAGTGTGGGTAACTTCAATGTTTGACTTAGTGATTGTGTAACTTCAATTCAAATATATTTTGTGTTACTTCAATCATATTTTGTGTTACTTCAATTGATCTTTTGTGTTACTTCAATCATATTCAGTTATATTTTGTGTTACTTCAATATTATTTTGTGTTACTTCAATCATATTTTGTGTTACTTCAATCTTATTTTGTGTTACTTCGATTCATATTTTGTGTTACTTTAATCATATTTAATGTAACTTCAATCATATTCAGTTTAACTTTCTATTGTGTTCAACTCATTCTCATTAATCTGACTAACATTTATGTACTTGTTTTAATTTTAGGGTGTACATGAGCTTTATTTACAGATGCAAAGAAATGTACTTCAATCATATTCAGTTATATTTTGTGTTACTTCAATATTATTTTGTGTTACTTCAATCATATTTTGTGTTACTTCAATCTTATTTTGTGTTACTTCGATTCATATTTTGTGTTACTTCAATCATATTTAATATAACTTCAATCATATTCAGTTTAACTTTCTATTGTGTTCAACTCATTCTCATTAATCTGACTAACATTTATGTACTTGTTTTAATTTTAGGGTGTACATGAGCTTTATTTACAGATGCAAAGAAATGCTGTTGCGTTTCATTCCTGGTATGCAGATGCAACCACTAGGATCAAAGCTGCACCTGGTGGAGACAGTGATTCAGTAGGCCTCGTGCCTTCACAGTCAACCCAAGAATTTTTTGGAGATGAAAACGTTAATCGTTACGTTGATGAAGTATCAGAGATAGCTGCAAGTATGGGACGATCTGTATCTCTTGCACCTGTCTTTCAAAAATCCAAGCCGGGACTGGCTCAACATAAAAAACAACAACAAAGGGCTACCACTCAAGTGAGAGAAGTTCTATGTGGTCTTGCCATTGAAGGTTTTTTGGGAGAGGATGATAAAGCTGTTTGTGAAGTAGATGGTGGTGCAGATATAGAGGTTGACTTGGCCTCAGACGATATGATGGGTAGCCTGGAGCCCTTTTCCACGGCTAGTGTTAAAGAAATCTTTGTAAGAGCGGGGGAGGCGGAGGCTATTGAAGCCATTGGGGATGGAAATGTGCTGTCAAGGGATGCAGAAGGGGCTGCTGACCTAGACATTGTGCAGCATGTAGGGGATGCAGGTAACGCCGTTGCCGTTGCTGACAAGTCTGCGATTCAAACTGATCATGGACCCGTGGGCGATGATGCATCGATTGTGGAGACGCCCATTGCAACAGAGAAGTCACCTGAAAGGGACTATTACCAGATCCAATCAACTCTTATGGTTACAGCAGATTTAAAAGAGGCCTATCGTGGAGTACCTGAGTCCGCTGGTGGATTTGCGATAGACGGTAGCGCACCTGGCGCAGGGGGTGTTGAGACGTCAGGTGTGGGAGGGGATATGCCTCCTGAAGTCAGTGAAAAGAACGTTGATGCTGCTCCCACCATTTATGTCCCGCAAACTAATCTTATTTTTCACCCATTTCTACTCCATTCCAATGCCCCCTATCTTGCATGGATTTTATCCCCGAGAACCTGGGTTGTTCTATTGACTGTGGGGCACCTGATCCCAACCAGCTGGTGGTGTCATAAATTATGAAGCGCAATAAGACGATGTTCAATACAGTGTTCAGTTTGAGGAAAGATGTGATGGACTACATCTTTAATAAATCAGACGCCCTTAACAAATCGTAAGTGAACTATTTCTACCCTGGTACTTCTATTCATTAACTTTTATGCTTTTACATTAATAATGTGATCATTTGTCCTTGTAGGGAACAATTGGTGACATATTCAGACTTCTACTGCATAACTCGGGAGGATTTGGTGTCATTAGAACCCGGAGTGCAAATCACTGGCAATGTTATTGATTGTTGGTGTTTGTTACTTAATGAAATCACTAAACAACAAAATTAACACGGGTCAAAATCCCGATGTACCTTTGGCCTTAGTCACACTGTAAGTAGGATTAAACATTTATTGAAGTTATGCGAATTGTTTATAATACCTTCACTCCAACGCATATTATGGGTTTATTAATTTCTCTTCACTCTAATTATAGGAGACTTTGCTGGAAATTTATCATGCGAGAAAATCAGGAAAAGTTGTCGATCTGACACAACAACTGTTTACCAGTTGGGACACATGGCAGGAATCATGTTTGTCTCCATTAAATCTCGACGCTGATATGGTATGTTTTCTAAGCTAACTTTTGCAATAAAATGGTGAAACTTCAATCCTTTTTTAATTCACAACTAGTGTTCAATGTTCCTGGTATGTAATCTCAATGGTTGGTTCTTAGTGTGTAACTTCAGTCTTTGTGTAACTTCAATTCTAGTATTGTGTTTCTTCAGTGTCTTATTGGGTAACTTCAATATTGGTAGGGTAAGTTTAATGGATAATTGTATTGCTTCAATGTAACTAGTATAACTTCAACTTCATTCTGGGTCACTTCAATATGAATAATGTGTAACTTCAACTTCTTGATTGTCATATTGGTCGTAACTCCAATGTGATTAGTGTGTAACTTCAATATTCATTGTGTGTAACTTCAAGAGCATTATTGGTAACTCCATTAAGTAGTGTCACTTCAGTTGTTGTCTGTGTAACTTTAAACCATTTAGAGTGTAACTTCAAGTATATGTGGAGTTACCAAGCATATTGTATGTTATTTCAATGGTTGGTACAGTTGTACCTTCAATGGTAGATGTTCATTATTCTTAGTGGCTAACTTCAGTCTGTGTGTAACTTCAAATCTATTATTGTGTTATTTCAGTGCCTAATTGGGTAACTTTAATGGATAATTGTACTTTTTCAATGTAACTAGTATAACTTCAACATCATTTTGGGTCACTTCAAGATGAATAATGTGTAACTGCAAGATCTAATTGATGAATATGTTGATTGTCATGTTGTCCGTAACTCCAATGTGATTAGTGTGTAACTTCAATGTTCATTGTGTGTAACTTCAATAGCATTATTGGTAACTCCAAGTAAGTAGTGTCACTTCAGTTGTTGTATGTGTTACCTTAACGCATTTAGAGTGTAACTTCAAGTATATGTGGATTAACGCATTTAGAGTGTACCTTCAATTGTGTACCTTCAGACATTAGTATAACTTCAACTTCATTCTGGGTCACTTCAAGATGAATATTGTGTAACTTCAAGATCTAATTATTGAATATGTTAATTGTCATATTGTCTGAAACTCCAATGTGATTAGTGTGTAACCTCAAGTGCATTATTGGTAATTCCAATTAAGTGGTGTCACTTCAGCTGTTGTTTGTGTAGCTTCAATTTATTTATGGTGTAACTTCAAGCTTTTTCTGGGAAACTGTAACTTCAAGCTGCAATTATTGGGTTTCAGGTCTTCATCCCCGTGTTGTCTGGTGATAAAGATCATTACAGTTGTGCTTGCATTAATTTCTTATCCGAGAAGATCGATTACCTAGACAATCGCTATTACAATGAAGATCTTCTTAAATTGCCTTACGGAGGCATATCTCGGATGGCTGTAATGCTTCTATACATAACACTCTGTTATCATGCATTATTAGTTTTTTTTGCTTAACTAACAATGGCTGTATCCGTTCTCTGTCAAAACTCTACTAACAGGTTGATTTAATGGGAGATTATATGGTGTCGAAAGGACATATGAAAGGCTCAAAGGTTAAGGGTTTTAGTCTTGTTAACAAGGAATTCAAATGGCAAGCAGTTGGGTATTTTGCGAATGATTGTGGGGTTTATTTGATGTTGCATATGCTACTTTATGGGGGAGAGCTTTTTTAGTGCGGGCTAGAGAAACCGGGCATGACTACCCTGTTCCGAGCCGAGATTGGTGCCACCCTTGTCCTTAGTGACTGCAACAAGGACAGGGAAGATGTGTTAGGTAGGGTCGCTGTTTTTAATGAAGTTAAGGCACATCCATTGACTACCTCCATTCTCAAGAGAAACACCGATACTGACATAGAGATGAGCTCAGCCAAGCGGCCTCGTTACATGACGCCTGATAACCGCACTCCTGAAGGTCCATCCTTAACAGGCAAGCCCCCTGTTAGTGGGGGCCTTGTTAGTAGGGCCCTTGTTAGTGGGGGGCTGTCATCTATCAGTAGTCGTCGTCGTGGTAGGGGGGATGGATTAGGGTGCTCAATCAACTGCGGGGAGCCTGAGGCAAAGGCTCTTGTTGTTTCAAAGACACTACGAAAGAACCAGATATTGATAAGGGATGTACAAATTCTGAGGAAAAACGTGGCTGACTATTGCTTCTTAGACGACTACAACTTTGAAAATACGTGAGTTCTATTTAATTTTTTATTCATTGCGTTTTCGAAGATGACTTGAATGTTAGTTGATTATTTTGAATGTTTGCGACACAGAGAAGCACTAGTGTATTACAGCCGCCATGCAACGCTTAACAGGGATCAGATTTTGTCCATGCTACCGGATAGGCTAATGTACACCGATGTGATCGAGTGCTGGTCGATGTTGCTAAATCGGATAGAGTCGGATGACAGCGATTTTGCAAGAATGACTTTCTTTGGCATAAGTCATATGGTAATAATATCTAGTTCTTGAATTATTATATTAGACTTATGCTTAACTTCATGGTAGTCAACTGTGTTCTATGTGTTACTTCAGCACTGTTTTTTGTGACTTGATGAAAACTGTGTTACTTCAGCACTAATTTGTGAAACTTCAGCACTAATTTGTGAAACTTCAGCACTAATTTGTGAAACTTCAGCACTAATTTGTGAAACTTCAACACTAATTTGTGAAATTTCAACACTAATTTGTGAAACTTCAACTCTGGGTTTGGTAAAGTTTAATGACATTATGTGAAACTTCAACTCACTGAATAACATTTTTTTTTCACTATTGTAACTATACAGGACGCGCTCAAGAGGATGATTGATACCTATGACCAGTCCACTCAGAACAATGAGGACATTGATAAAGTTTTCCGATTATGGGATCTCTTCATCAAGGATTGTGAGGACTCATTCAATCTGAATGCAGATTTATTATTCGTACCATTTAACATCGACGGCCATTTTGCCTGCACATGTATCAACTACATGTCAAAAACAGTTGATCTCCTTGACCATCAATATCACTCTGATTCGAATCAGTCTATCATATGCAAGGCTTCTCGTGTAATTGTAAGTTTTTCGACAATAAACGAAATTTTAATGTTGTGAATATCTGATTGTTTAATTTTTTTATCAATGTTCACTTTTATATAGGCTAGTGCCATGGCCGATTACTTTGAATCAAGAGGTGTTGTCAGAGGAAGCTGCCTATTGGACTTCACTCATCGTCAGATAGTTTTTGGCTGGCACAACCCCGCCCATGATCTCAGTGAATCTGGGATATTCACAATGATGCATATGTTAATGTACGAGGGTGAGCCTTTCGAGCACAAGGACCTTGAGCGGAAGGTCAACCGGCGTTATTTGGTAATTCAATTGGCGGCGACCCTTGTACTTGCTGATTTGAACGTCATAAGAGATTCTGTTATGGCTAAGGTTGGTGCTTTTGTGGCGGACAAAGACAACATCTGGAAAAAAGTTGAGATTAGGCGCAAACTGGACAAATATTTGGTAAAAAAATAGTGTAATGAAGCAATCAGACAAAACAATGTTTCTATGTATTTTGACATATAAACCTGTAACATGTATGTTAATTTTGGAAGCCCCGTGGGAAAAAACAATGTTAATTTTGGAAGGTCTGTAACATGTATGTTTAGGAGGAAAAAACCTGTAACATGTATGTTTTAAGTATATTTTTGGAAGGTCTGTGTAACTTCAGCTCAATATTTATGAAACTCCAGGACTATTCAAAGTAACTTCAAGGCAATTTTTGTTGAGTAACTTCAAGTAAGTAGTGTCACTTCAGTTGTTGTCTGTGTTACTTTAATGCATTTAGAGGGTAACTTCAAGTAAGTAGTGTCACTTCAGTTGTTGTCTGTGTTACTTTAATGCATTTAGAGTGTAACATGTATGTTTAGGAGGAAAAAACCTGTAACATGTATGTTTTAAGTATATTTTTGGAAGGTCTGTGTAACTTCAACTCAATATTTATGAAACTCCAGGACTATTCAAAGTAACTTCAAGGCAATTTTTGTTGAGTAACTTCAGGTAAGTAGTGTCGCTTCAGTTGTTGTCTGTGTTACTTTAATGCATTTAGAGTGTAACTTCAAGGAATTTCAATGAAATTTATCGGCCATTCACTGAAGCATATTTTAAGGCCATTAACTGAAACTTTAAGGCTTTATAAATGAAACTACAAAACCATTCAATGAAACTCCAATACACATAAATAAAAGTTCAAGGTCATTCAATGGTTTTTCAAGGCCAGTCAGCCGAAAAACAAATAACTTCAAGTCACGTACAACGATTCCATAACTAATAATTGGCGCAAAATAATTACTTAAACTGTCACTTCATTACACATTGTTTTCCTCCTCAACATCTCCTTCTTCATCCTCGCCTTCTTCTTCCTCTCCTTCTTCTTCCTCTTCTGATTCTTCTTCTTCTTCTGATTCATGATCTCCTGACACTTCCCCTTTTTCATAGTCCTCTGATGATGGGGATGGTGGGTGATCTGCAAAAGGGTTCAGGCAGTTTTTCTTGTCATGGTTGGACATTCGCTTACAATTATTACATAAGCGTTTGAGCTTTTTTGCTAAGGCAACAGCCTTTGCCTTGCTTGACAACATCCTTTTACCACTACCTTTGTTTTTGCACTGTTTTGGTGGAAGAATCGTGATCTTTTCACTCACTGTACAACCAAGTATTGTCTCAATTTCTTGTTGTTTATTCGGGGGGCCCCGTTCTGGTAGTAGTTTCTCCTTAAATTCTCGAACTAAGGTGCACAAGCTCTCCACCTCAGCCTTACCCCTTCCTCTAAGTAACCCAACGGTCTCGTGAACTTCTGACCACAAATTTGCCAGCTCAAGTAGTTCACCATCAACGACATCAATGTCTTCTGTTATTGAACCACCACCGTCTAACATAGTAAAGCGCAGTGCATCTTTAGTCCATCTTTTAGCAACGTAAATGATGGGAACCGTTTTGAGACCATTGGATGTAAAAATCCATATGAGATGGCGGCTCAATAATCCTTTTGTTTCAAACATTTTACAGCTGCATCTTCCCTCAAGTGTACCTAGCACATAATTAAATTTGTCAACACTTTAATTTACAAATACTGTAACTTCAGGACCATTATATGTAACTTCAATACTTCATTGTGTTACTTCAATACTTCATTGTGTTACTTCAATACTTCATTGTGTTACCTCAATACCATTGTTACTTCAATTGACAAATACTGTAACTACAGAGACTAATTTTCAAATACTTTAAGACCAACGACATTTTGTGTCACTTCAATTAACAAATTCTGTAACTTCAATAACAGAGGATGACTTCAAGATAAACATTGACTAATTGTGTTACTTCAATACGTAATTGTGTTACTTCAATGACTGATTGGGTAACTTCAATGTAAGTAGGGTAACTTTAATGGGAAATAACTAAATGTTACTTTAATGGTAACTTTAATTGACTCCAATGTGATTAGTGTGTTACTTAAATAACTAATTGTGTTACTTCATTGTATAACTTCAATACTATTATTATGTTACTTCAACGAATAATTGTGTAACTTCAACTTAATCCTGGGTAACTTCAAGCTAAATCTTGTGTAACTTCAATACATTTTTTTCATATTGTCTGTAACTTCAATGTGATTAGTGTGATTAGTGTGTAACTTCAAGAGCATTATTGGTAACTTCAAGTATATGTGTATTTAATGAACTATGTAAATTTAAATAAATGGTAAACATTGACAAATTACCTTGGTTGTATTCAACTTCAAAATCCTTTCCTCTGAATGTATCAGTTACTGTTGTCACCTCAAGTTCACCTCTCTTGGCGTACACCCCGGTTTTACATGTGTCGAAAGAGTATTTGACCTCTTCCCTAAACTCATTGAAAATCGCGTGTGTGTAGATTTTCGCTCCGTGTTTTTCTATAGCAAGATGAGTTTCTGTTTTGGGTGATGATTGTCGGTTATCGGTGTCTAACTTCTTTTGTTGGTGTCTTTGATGGTCCATAGCGCTAACAAAACGCATCCAAAACTCTACCAAAGTACCTGATTTGTGCTCAAATCTCTTAAAAAAATTATTTTCACTTTCCGATCTCTGCGTTGTTCTCATAACGCATGCCATTTTCAAATCCCTGCAATGCGCCATCACCCACTGTTTCCTTATAGCGTACGTGTCTGAAAACCAATCTTCTGTACCAATCTCATGTTCCGCCATTATGATTTCCCATCTCTTGTCAAAATCAACTGCTTCAAGGTCGTCATCCCATACAATTTCATTCATTTTTTTAATCAAATCGCTGTAATCAGCCCTCGTGGGTCCATACTTGACCGGCACCTTGTTCATGATATGCCACATGCAAAATCGATGACGCGTTGTCTTGAACATTATTGCCACAGATTTTATAATCCATGGATCCTGATCTGTGATGATGTACTCGGGTTCCTTTCCTCCCATAGCTGTCAAAAACTTTGTAAATACCCAGTTGAAGGATTCAAAGTCCTTCTTCGCAATTAAAGCCCCACAAAAGGTTACTGACCGTTTATGGTGGTCGACACCGGTAAACGGGGTGAATACCATCGAATATTTGTTGGTACAACAAGTTGGGTCAAAGGACACTGCATAACCAAATACAGAGTAATTCCGTTTCGCAGTAGCGTCAGCCCAAATTGCCCTACGTAGGCTTCCGTCACTGTCTATATCGTAGTCGAAAAAGAATCCATGTCTATTTTCAGCCATGTTCTTAAAATGATCTACAAATAACAGACCGTCTCGCTCATGAATGAAGCACTTCACATCCCTGTGAAAGTTTTTGAAATCTGTTAAACTAGCCCCAATGTTCTCGAAACCATTAACGTGCTCCTTGCACATATTAGAAGTCTTTGTTGCTCCAATCTTCAACTACACACAAAAAACGTAACTTCAAATATTAAATAACTTATATCCAATAATACTGTCACTTTTAATATAGGTTGCAAACAATCTATATCAACGAGACAATTTTAAATTAATTACTAACCCTCGAATTATAGACGATGATATGTTTATGATAACTCGTAATTCTTCTTGACAATTTCTGAAACTCTCGATCATAGACCGAGATTAGTTCGTGATTGTGCCCATCGGTGATTCGGTCAATACATATTACCCTTTCGTCCATAAATAACCTTATTCTAGCCTTGCACCCGACCCTAGTTATTTTAGTCCTCCTTTTCAGTTTTTCATCCACCTTGTATGATTTACTGAACCCCTCTCGGTTGCAAACCAGAAGCTTTGATTTCAATTTCCCATCACGCCACTTCTTTGTTGTGTACTTCCAAACGTCAAAGCCACACGCAAGTGTATATATTTTGTAGAAATCAACTGCTTCATCAATAACAGAGAACTTCTGCCCGACGTCGGAGTAAATTCATCTTCTACTTTCTTACAAAACACCCATTCTCCGTCAGCAAATGAACCTGCATAAGTTTTACAAATTCTTACATTATAATAACAAATCTTCAGCTCACTTATACACTTTACTAAATACAATTAGTTGTAACTTTAATCTGTTACTTCAACAACAACATGTGTTACTTCAATGTACAGGTAGTGAAACTTCAACACTATGTCACTTCAACGTTGTTTTATTAGACTTTAATGTAAATACATGTAACTTCAAGACTTTCAAACTTTAATCACTATCCGGAAAACTTCTAAGAATTTCATGTGTAACTTCAACGCTTTCTAACTTCAAGGATATTTTCTGACACTTTAATATGCTACATGTCTTCAGTATAACTTCAATACTAGTTCATCAATATTATTCACTTCAATCTATAGTTCTAATATTCAATAATATTCACCAATAAAGTAAAATAACAAACAAAAAACAAGTCTTGTGAAACTTTAATAATGAAGATACAGTTTCACTTTAACTCTGTTTTATGAAACTTTAATAGCAATATGTGTAACTTCAACTAAAAAAAATTTGAAGATGCTTTAACAGTGTTAAAAATTATGCTCCAGTATTTGTATGATGCCTTGAAGAAACATCAATAATTTATTTATAATACAAAACATCAATAATTTTAATGTAAGTAGGGTAACTTCAACACATAAAAATCAATCACAATATCATTGTCAACAAAAACATGTGTAACTTCAATGTACATGTAGTGAAACTTCATCACTATGTCACTTTAACGTTGTTTTATTAGACTTTAATGTAAATACCTCTAACTTCAACGTTGCTACATGTTTCAGTAGAACTTCAATACTAGTTCATCAATATTATTCACTTCAATCAATAGTTCTAATATTACTTCAATAAAATCTAATATTCTAATATTCAACAATATTCACCAGCATGATTCAGTATTAATTAAATACACGTAACTTTAAGTTGCCAATAAAGTAAAATAAAGTAAACTAACAAACAAAAAACAAGTCTTGTAAAACTTTAATAATGAAGATACAGTTTCACTTTAACTCTGTTTTGTGAAACTTTAATAGCAATATGTGTAACTTCAACTAAAAAAATTCTGAAGAAACATTTAATAGCAATAGCAGTATTTGTATGATGCAAACAAAACCTTGAAGAAACATCAATAATTTATTTATAATACAAAACATCAATACAGCTTGTAGTAGAACTTACCATTCGCGAATTCAACAATTTGTTGATCAGACATGACGATATTGAAGAAACCTTGCAAATATTTGGAATATTTAGACAGTAATAGTAACGAAATCTGATTGTAGATTATTGTTCCAGCACAATTATGAAGCTTTTGGATGTAGAGAGAGGTTGTGAAGTTGTATTATAGAGATAGAAAGTTGTATTATAGAGGTTGTGAGCTTTTGCATGGTGGATACAGGATAAATGACTAAAACCTAATGGATCTTGTCAGATATAGTACGTTTTTCTGTGTCTTGGGGCAGTGAAACCCACTAACATGCATAAATCTGATTTTCCTTTTTTTTCTTGGGCCAATTGAAGCCATTACCTCTCTCTCTATCTCAACCATTGATTAGGTTGATCCAAAAACCCTTATAAGGACTTAAGGACTCAAATAATATAAGGGACTCATGAGAACCTATCTCTCTCT
>JAIUZE010006351.1:0-56960 GCA_022085475.1 Heliosperma pusillum | reverse complement strand
TCCAGCCTTACGAACGTGGAGGTAGCCAAGGGAATAAGAGTACAAAGCACATAGGAAATTAGTGCTCAAACCGTAACATGTGTAAAAACCGACTCAAAGTGGGATATATGAAAAACCGTCACAAAACATGAGAATAGGGAATTATATAAAGTTAATTATGATAAAAATGAATCAATACATGATACATAAGCATTAGAACCAGTTTATGAAGCATAATAAATAAGAAACATAGATCCCCTCTCGAAACAACATGTTTGGAAACCAACTAAAACAAGGGTCCACTTCAAACGGTCATAACTAGAGTTCTAGACGGTTCCAACGGTAGGTCAGAAGCCCAAAACAAGCAAGTAACGAAGGAGATATGATCATTTTACGAAAAGGAGTCTGTGTAGTGAAACGGCAGTCGACTTTGGGAAAAACTGGCAGCATGAAACGCTGCCGACGCCAGGCAACGCTGCCAGCGTTCACACGCGATTCATCAACAACATCAAACAAAGCCATTTATCATCACAAACCATCAATTCTCATATAAATTAGCAAGTAACAACAACCATCATCAAACAACACAATTCCTATGATTACTAACCTTATTCTAAATACGATTTCTAACATAGAAAACACATAAAATACGTAAATGATATCGAGTAACCCTTCACCGTTACCTTTTCGCGTCTTCAATCCGCGTCGATGCCTTCTTCTATCAAGAAGTAGTCTTTGTCAGGGTCTTGGAGGTCACCACCTACAATTAGATAATAAAAGATGAATATAATTCACCTTGAGAAAGACGGATAAATTAAAAAGCGAGAAAGACGGTAATTTTATTACCAAAACGGATAGAGGACGATGAGAGGGAAAGAATAAGACGAACTTAGGTGAAATTGAGCGAGAAATGAATGAGTAGCGACAATTCTAAGATTGATCAAATATGGAGGCTAGGTTTTGGGGTTTACTTGGTGAGGAAGAAGAAGATTGAATGAGGGTGAGTTAGGGTTAAGGGAGTATATGAGGGAGTAAGTGGAAAACAAAAGGGAAAAAGCCAAAAAACGTCTTAAGACGCAACTTACTCGGAATCTCGCGTAAAGTCCGAAAACGAACTCTGATTTTCTAAAATAGACACGGGAAATTAAATTCTAGACAAAAACTAAAATTCGCTGAAAAGTATCCGTATAGTATTTATACTATAAAAATAGGGTATATTTGCGGGTGTTACATTGATTCTGGCCATGAAATTTTTATATGATCTCACATGCATGTCTTACATATTGTATGTAAAATTTCGTGACTTTTAATTAAGTATTGAATGTTTATTGATTTTTATAAGATAAAAGTCGATAATAAGAGATTCTAATGTTCATAAAACTGAAACCTCCTTTTCTGGTCCTGAAAGTTTTTGGTACATTTTACATTCTGGTGTATATCATGTTGGTGAATTTTTATAATTTGTTTCACTGTTTTACTATATTTAATGGTTTTTATTTGATAAAACCGTTAAATAAAAGGTTATTTGTTCATTAAATTAATTTAAAATTTTTTGGGCAAATGATTTATTTTTGGGTTTCCTGGAAATGTTCCAGAATGTACAAAATTTTTGGTTTCAAATTTTTATGATGTTTAATTCTATTTTGGGTTTATTTCATAAATGTTATTATTAAACCTCTATATTTAGCCAATACGATCAAATCAAACTAGTTAAACACAAACAAAATTAGTGGGGACTAATTTTGAGTTCTAGATCAGATTATATAATTAGTTTGAGCTTAAATACGATTTAAGTGTTGATTATTGATTTTTAATGGTTAAAAATCGATAAAATCCATAAAATCGAGCTAGAATGAGCATGACAAGTGTTTAGGGCGATTTTGGCATGATTTTTACAACATTTAATTTATGTTGTTTATGTTGAATGAATGAATGTCATTTATTTATTTTATTGCAAGATGTACCTAGGATGGCCTAGATTAGTTTTAATCGGTATTACCCGTAATGTAAGGGAATACCGATTCGGTTGTAATTTATTGCGATCTCGTATCGCCGTTTTGTAATAATTAATAATTTCATTTATAGATCAAATTTATAATAGGAATTTGCTATGTATTCATTTGTATTTTTGTAATTACTTATTATGAAAACGAAGTTTTCCGAAGTCGGTGTTCCAAAAGACGGTGCCATTTTGGAGTTTTTCCATGAAGAGGCATGGGACCAAGGAGTTGGTTTCCGATTTTGTAATCATCTAGTTAATAAGATTAGCTAGGTGGCCATACTAGGATTTATTAATTGTTAATTGCTTGTTTATATTTTTTCCGCTCATGCCAAAATTGCCAACATGCATTTTTATTTCTCGATTGCCAATTCAACGTTAATTAAAATTCGCCGACTTAGTTCACTTATAGGCAATTAATAACTAAATTGGCAAGACCTCTCACACCATTTAAAATTGAATTGAGATTTAGCCTTACCAATTAAAGCACCTATGAATCCCGTGTTCATTAGGACAACCACAACGTGGACCTTTTTACCTCGGGTAAGTAGGGTGATGCGATCACATGCCTAAATTGGGTTGGTCTCAACGGGATAAGCGTTATCTCGGGACTAGGAGACGGGTTTGGATGAAGACCGTCGACCGAGAGTTCTAGGAGTAGAATTAGTCAAAGTGTTGACTTACCGTTTATTACATAAAGGTGGCATAACATGTTCATTTTTATCTAAGATGCGGGTCTAGGAATCACTTATATAATTTCGTGAGGGGTCATTATATTAGTGACTTGTTTAAAATAGTTTTCACAAGTAAAATTGTTTAAAAACATTGAATGTTTATATTTCCTAATTTTGTTGTAGTAATTCAATTCGCAAATGGCAAACAATAACAACAATACTGTTCAACTTGGCAAAGACTCATGGCTAAGGTCCGTAATGGACAAATGCATCTTAAAAGACGACGGATCTAATTTCGTCAAATGGGAGCAAACGATTAAGAGTGCGGCGTTATCGGATAACGTCTCGCGCTACTTGACCGAAACACCTCCTGATGAACCCGGCCCAAGGGCCACTAATGCGGCCAAAGCCGCTTATGAGGAATACGTGAAAGTATCCAATGACGTCAAGATGGTCTTGATTTGGTCAATGTCCTCTAGTCTTACGCAACAATACATCACCCTAAGAGCATATGAGGTATTCTCAAGGGTGACTTTGGCATTTTCTCAGTCACCTGACATACGCCAATACAATACTATGACATGGCTTTTTGAAGCCAAGCTAGACAAGGGCCAAAAGGTTGGCCCACACGTGCTCAAGATGGTTGAGCATGTGGACACCCTAGAGCATCTAGGGGTTAAGATTCCGAAGAAGCTTGCGATTGGCCGCATCCTTCACTCACTTCCTCCCAAGTTCGCCCAAACTAGGGCGAACTATAACATGCATGGCATGGATAAGAGCTTTCATGAGCTCCATGCCCTCCTTACCCAAGTCGAACGGGATATGGAGGCAAGTGGGAGTGAGAAAAAGGATGTTCTTTCAATGAAGTTGAAGAACTTAAGTCTTGGGGTTCAAAAGGGAAAGGGCAAAGCTAAGGCCCAATTTAAGAAGCATGGAAAAGGAAAGGGCAAAGCTTTAATGTATAGCAATGCCAAAGGCTAAGGGCAAGAAGCATGCCGACGCCGAATGCTTTTATTGTAAAGGCAAGGGACATTGGAAACGCAATTGTCCCAAGTACTTGATGGATAAGAAGGATGGATGTGTGACACCATCAGGTATAATCCTCTCTTCTCTCTATATGATAGATATTAACTATGCTTGATGTGGACCTACGCATGGGGATTGGAGCAAGAGTAGCCGCCGTTTCAGTAGGGACTTATGTACTCACCTTAGGTAGTGGTCTTGAATTGTATCTAAATAATTGTTATTTTGTACCCTCCTTGACCAAGAACATTATCTCCATATCCGTACTTGACGCGGAGGGTTTCTCTTTTGTAATCAAGAACAACAGTTGTTCGTTTTCTTTTAATGATGTGTTTTATGATAAAGCCATCTCTATTGGAGGAATTTATGTTCTAGATAATGTTAATGAAGTTTATCATGTAGAGAGTAAGAAGCTCAAATTAGGTGAAACTAATCAATCATACCTTTGGCATTGTCGTTTAGGTCATATAAACGAATGACGCATAAAGAGACTTGTTTCAACGAAACTTCTCAAACCATTTGATTATGAATCTTATGGTGTGTGTGAATCTTGCCTTTTAGGCAAGAGGACTCGTGCTCCTTTTACGGGAAAATGAACACGAGCAAGTGAGGTATTTGGCCTTGTACATACGGATGTATGTGGCCCAATGACTCTCCAAGCTAGAGGTGTTTATAACTATTTCATTACCTTTACCAACGATTTGAGTAGATATAGATATGTCTACTTAATAAGGCATAAGAGTGAAGCTTTTGAAAAGTTCCAAGAGTTTCAACATGAAGTAAAAAACCAATTGAATAAGAAGATTAAAACCTTACGATCCGATCGTGGTGCTGAATATCTAAATAATGAATTTGATTCACATTAAAAAGATTGTGGCATAGTATCACAATGGACTCCTCCTGGAACACCCCAACTAAATGGTGTGTCCGAAAGGAGAAACAGAACTTTATTAGATATGGTTCGGTCAATGATGAGTCTTACAGAGCTTCCTGATTCTTTTTGGGGATTTGCTATCTTAACCGCAATTTTTTCACTGAATCGTAGCCCAACTAAAGCGGCAGATAAGACTCCATATGAGATATGGAAAGGAAAGGCTCCTTATTTGTCATTTATGATGATTTGGGGTTGCAAGGCGTATATTCATGACAAGTCTAACGACAAACTCGCACCCAGATCCAACAAATGTCTTTTTGTAGGGTATCCTAAGGAAACACGTGGTTATTACTTCTACAACCGTCACGAGGACAAAGTGTTTGTGTCTCGTGATGCTGTCTTTTTAGAAAACAATATTATTTCTAATAGACAGATTGGGAGAAAGTTTGAACTTGATGAAGTTCAAGAGCCATAAACCGAGAATGAAGTAGAGGAAAACGTTCCCTCCTCGTCTGAAACGGTTGTTGTCCCTAGAAGGTCGAGTAGAATTGTTCATCAACCTGACCGTTACCTCGGATGTATCGAGGAAGATGGAGTTTTGTTACTTTTTGAAAGTGATGAACCCACTACCTACAAGTCGGCCGTTTCTAGTCCCGACTCCACGCATTGGCTAGGCCATACGATCCGAAATGGATTCTATGCGCGAAAATCAAGTATGGGACTTGGTAGATTTACCTAAGAAGGTACGACCTCTTCAATGCAAGTGGATCTTCAAGATCAAAATCGGCATAGATGGACATAATAATGTCTACAAAGCTAGATTGGTGGCAAAAGGCTTCACTCAAGTTCATGGTTTACACTATGATGAAACCTTCGCCCCAGTCCCTATGCTTCGATCCATTAGGATTCTCTTAGCGGTTGCCGCTTTTCATAACTATGAAATTTGGCAAATGGATGTCAAAACCGCCTTCTTGAATGGGACTCTAGAAGAGGAAGTGTATATGACACAACCTGAAGGTTTTGTGGATAAATCCAACCCTAAGAAGGTGTGCAAACTTAAGAGATCAATTTATGGTCTTAAGCAAGCATCCAGGAGTTGGAATCATCGCTTCTATCATGTTATTAAACAAAACTGGAGTGTAAACTACTAAGGCTTACAAGTTTTAAGTGATTTGATTAGCTTGACTCAAACTGAAAACAATATCAAGTAACAAGGGGGTGTTGTTTTAGAGATTGTGAGTTGTTTAACTGAAAGATTCAAGGGATATGACTTGGATACAGTCCTCTACAGCAAAGCACAAGAGAAAAAGGATTCAAGACTGGTTTTAGAGACAGTTCAAGTGTTACAGCAAAGCACAAACACCCTAAACTAACCTCAACAGCAAGTAAGTTAAACCACAGCAAAGCACAGGTATAACTTGACTCACAATACAAGGCACTGATCAAACACCTTGGAGATGTATCAGGCTTGTTTCAAACTACAGCTCTTAGCACAAGTTTGATAACATTGAGTGATTTCTCAAAGTTTAATTCATTCATTCATAAAAGTCTGCTTACAACAACATACAAGACCTCCTTATATAGAGGGACTGATATCTTGTGAACCATTGGATGTATGTATCATCCAAGGGCCAGCTTAGGATCTAAACTACTTCTACTGACATTAATTAAGGGCCTCACAAGAGGACGAGCTTAAAAACTATAAAGAACAGACACAAAACACAAAAGAAAACAGACTGAGCAAAAGCAAATAAAGTAGTTTTTGGAGTTTTCCTGAAATGGAAATCTGTTGATCTTGTTGTCTCGTGCTTTGCTCTGGGTGTTTTGTTGCTCCTTGGAACTCTCCACTCTTATGAGGACATAGATAAACCTGCCTTAGATGAAGACAAGTTGACTTAAACAAAAGAAAACATCATCTGAGCATGTACTACCTCTGCTATGCTGTTTACTGGACCCTAGCTTTGGGGTGTCTGTTTCATGGGTTTTTACTAGACTTCAAAATGGTTTGTCCTGGGCAAACTTGTAGCTTAGAGGGTTGTCTTGATGGTAGGCCATAGTGGGGGTGGTTGGGATGCCCTGGTGTACCTCCTAGAGGCTGGGTTTGTTAACTGGTCTGTCTGGGCCTGAATGGCTCTGTTTCTGTTTTGTGTGGGTAATGTGGGTTGTGTTGGGGATGGGCATGGGTTGTTGAACCCTGAACTGTCTTCTTCATTGGGGTGGCTTGGCTTGGGTTGCTCTTGACTTGTCATAGCTTGTTGTTTAGACCTTGTAATTCGAGCTTCCATCTGAGGGGTCAAGCTTGTCTTGTATGTGGCTTGATCATCAAGGCCCCTTGGGTGAGCTCCTGCTGCAGCCTCCCCAGGTTGAAAAGGGCTTGACCTCAAGCCTGTGTCTTCTTCTCCCTCAGAGTCTTCAAAGAAAGGACTAAGATCTCCAACATTGAATGTCCCATGGACTGCATACTCTCCTGGTAGATCAATATTGTAGGCATTGGGACCTATCTTCTCTATGACTTGAAAAGGACCATCTGCTCTTGGCTCTAGCTTGTTCTTTCTCTTGGAAGGGAACCTTTCTTTCCTTAGGTTGATCCATACTAGATCTCCTGGTGCAAAGTCTTTCTTGGTCTTAGGACCCTTGGCATTCTTCTTGTACAGATCATTAGCCTTCTCAATTTGTTTCCTGACTGATTCATGGAGTTTTAACATTTGTTCCACCCTCTTCTTGGCATCATAGTGGACTTCTGACCTGCACACATTAGACAAACTCAAAGGCATTAAGGGGTTAGTACCATAGACCACTTCAAAGGGGGAGTGGCCTGTGGCTGCTGATGGAGCTCTATTGAAAGAGAACTCTGCTTGAGCCAACTTCAAGTCCCAATCCTTGAGAGATTTGCTGACTATACACCTCAAGATTCTTCCCAAGGTCTTGTTAGTCACCTCAGTTTGGCCATCAGTTTGAGGGTGATGGGAGGTACTAAACAATAACCTAGTGTTAAGCAGTTTCCACAATGTCCTCCAGAAATGGCTCATAAACTTTGTGTCTCTGTCAGACACAATGGTCCTTGGAACTCCATGTAACCTCACCACCTCATCAAGGTATAGCTCTGCTACACTCACAGCATCCTCAGTCTTCTTGCATGCAATGAAATGTGCCATCTTACTGAACCTATCCACAACCACCATGATAGAATCCTTCCCTCTTGCTGTCCTAGGCAATGCCATTATGAAATCCATACTAACATCCTCCCAAGGCCTACATGGGACTGGTAGGGGAGTGTAAGGTCCTGCTTGGAAAGAACTCTTGGCCTTTTGACAAACTCCACACCTTCTGAGCACTATTTGAACTTCTCCCATCATCTTAGGCCAATGGAATTGATCTTGTAGTATGTCCACAGTTTTCTGAACCCCAAAGTGTCCTCCAAGGCCACTTCCATGCACCTCCTTAATCAATAGATTCCTATAAGATCCTCTGGGAACACACAGCTTGTTTCCTTTAAATAAGAATCCATTTTGCAAAGTGTAGGGTGAATCAATGGTTCTTGTTCCCTCTTTCTGTGCCAACCAATCCTCTGCAAAGTCTGGATCTTCTTGATACATATCCTTCATGAACTCAAAACCAAGAACCCTTTGCTCCATAGTTGATAGCAGAGTGTATCTCCTAGACAATGCATCAGCCACCACATTTTGTTTGCCCTCTTTGTACTTGCTAGAAAAGGTGAATGACTGAAGGAACTCCACCCACTTAGCATGTCTGTGACTGAGCTTATGCTGGCCTCCTATGTACTTCAATGCCTCATGATCAGAGTGTAAGACAAAAGGTTTGGGCTTCAGGTAATGACTCCAATGCCTCAGAGCTCTGACAAGAGCATAGAACTCTTTATCATATGTAGAATAGTTTAGCTTGGCACCACTTAGCTTTTCACTAAAGTAGGCTACAGGTTTCTTCTCTTGGATGAGGACAGCTCCAATTCCCACTCCACTTGCATCACATTCAACCTCAAAAAGGCAATCAAAGTTTGGCAATCTTAGGATAGGTGCACTGCACAAGAGCTTCTTCATGTGTTTGAAAGCCTGTAAAGCATTCTCAGTCCAAGTGAACTCTCCCTTCTTCATGCACTCAGTGAGAGGTGCTGCAATGGTGCTAAAGTCCTTAATGAATCTTCTGTAGAAGGATGCTAAGCCATGGAATCCCCTTACTTCTGTAATACTCCTAGGGATAGGCCAAGACTGGACTGCCATGATCTTGTCTTGATCAACTGAAATGCCTCTACCAGAGACCACATATCCTAGAAACTTGACTTCCTCAGTCATGAAGGTGCACTTCTCAAGCTTCCCAAAGAGCTTGCTCTCCTTAAGTATTTCAAACACAGCCTCAAGATGCCTCAAATGATCATCCTTGCTCTTGCTGTAGATGAGGATATCATCAAAGTATACCACCACAAATCTCCCTAGGCAAGGCCTAAGCACCTCTGTCATCAATCTCATGAAGGTACTTGGGGCATTTGACAGGCCAAAAGGCATGACAAGCCACTCATAAAGGCCATGCTTTGTTTTGAAGGTTGTCTTCCACTCATCTCCTTCTCTGATCCTCAATTGATGGTAACCTTGCCTCAAGTCAATCTTAGAAAAGAACCTTGAGCCACTTAGTTCATCCAACATGTCATCAAGCCTAGGTATAGGGAACCTATACTTGACTGTGATGTTGTTGATAGCCCTGCTATCTATGCACATCCTCCAAGTCCCATCCTTCTTAGGAACCAACAATGCAGGCACAGCACAAGGACTTAATGACTCCCTTACAAACCCTTTACTCATCAACTCTCCAACTTGCTTTTGTAGCTCTTGTGTAGCCTTAGGATCACATCTGTAGGCTGGTCTATTAGGTAGTACAGATCCTGGCACAAGGTCTATTTGGTGTTCAATCCCTCTCAAAGGGGGTAAGCATCAGGAAGTTCCTCTGGAAACACTTCCTTGAACTGATCAATGAGGGGCTTAACATCTGCAGGGATCACCTTAGACTCTTCTTCCTGAACTTCCTTTGATAGCAGCATTACTATAGGTTGCTTCTCACTACACTCCTTGACCATTGCTGACTCAGATAGAAATACAACTCCACTAAAATCCTCAGCCATACTTGGACTTCCATAGCTCTTCTGGTGTGGTGGCAAGGGGGCTACTGTCACCTTCCTGCTCCCATGCTTGAAAGAATAGGTATTGCTTCTTCCTTGGTGTATGGAGCTTTTATCAAACTCCCATGGCCTTCCTAATAGCAAGTGACAGGCATCCATTGGAACCACATCACACAATACTTCATCCTTGTACACACTGCCAATGGAAAAAGGGACCATGCATTGCTTATCCACCTTAACCTCTGCTCCCTTACTCAGCCATCTCAACTTATAGGGGTGAGGGTGATCTTGGGTGCTCAACTTCAGCTTATCAACCATAGTAACAGAAGCCACATTGGTACAACTACCTCCATCTATAATAAGATTACAAACCCTCCCTTGTATGGTACATCTGCTCCTGAAAATGAGGGACATTTGATCCTCCTCCAAAGGTATCTGTTGTGAATGCATTACTCTCCATAGGACTAAGCTGTGGCCTGTGTCAGGGAGTGCCACTATTGCCTCCTGACTAGACTCTTCTTCCTCACTCACCACTTCTTCAACCTCAAGCTCATCCCTCTCATACTCAACTAGACCCTCTTTCTCCCAAGCCTCAACTTCCATTATGGTTAAGGTCTTCTTAGAAGGGCAATCCTTCCTGAAATGTCCATAGCCTTGACATTGGAAGCACCTAATTCTGTTCTCAGTCAATGAAGTGCTTGGCTTTTGACCCATGATGCCCTTACCCTTGTCTAAGATAGGTTGGGGTGCTGTCTTGGGGGTATCCATGGTTCTAAACCCACTATAAGGTCTGGTTTGAAAAGGCCTAACAGGTTTTGGTGTAGCAGGCTTAGTCTTCCCTATCTTCTCAATTCTCAGAGATAGGTTGACAACATCATCAAATGACCACAGAGGTTGCATCCTAACCTTGTTAGCAATGTTCTTATCTAGGCCCTCTAAGTAACTAGCAATCCTTTGCTCAGGTTTCTCATTTATATCACATTGTAAGGTGAGTTGTTCAAACTCCCTCAGATAAGATTCAACAGGTTTGTCTCCTTGTTTCAACTTAGACAACTTGATAAACAGATCCTGGGTGTAATCCTTAGCAACAAATTTGTCTAACAGTTTCTTTTGCAGTTTAGTCCAAGACTTGATGGGTTCCTTACCTTCCCTAGCCCTTAACCCTTTCATAGTCTCATACCAAAGGGAAGCATACCCTTTTAGTTTAAGGATGGCTACTTTAAAAGACTTGGAATCATTGTATCCCTTGTACTCAAAGATCCTTTCTACTTCTCTAAGCCATTCTAACAAGTCATCAGGATTAAGACTACCAGAAAACTCGGGGATATCTACCTTAAGATGCTTGTCTGTGTTCCTGTGGATGGAAGCTCTGCTTCTTGTTGAGTCATCTGAGTCTGGGTACTCCTCATCATCAGGTGGCCTTCCTCTGCCTCCTCCTTGGCCTCTTCCACGTCCTCTACCTCTCCCTCCAGCAAGCAAAGGGTTGCCTATAACTTGGTCCAAGGTTCTGGTTAGGGTGGTTACAATCCCAGCCAGATCCTCCATCCTTGCTTCTACTCCTGCTAGTCTCTCTTCACTCATTGGGCTATTTTTGTGTTTTTAAATGTAGTTAGGGAAAATGAACTCACTAAGACTCTCAACCAAAGCTCTGATAACCAATTTGGAGTGTAAACTACTAAGGCTCACAAGTTTTTAAGTGATTTGCTTAGCTTGACTCAAACTGAAAACAATATCAAGTAACAAGGGGATGTTGTTTTAGAGATTGTGAGTTGTTAACTGAAAGATTCAAAGGATATGACTTGGATACAATCCTCTACAGCAAAGCACAAGAGAAAAAGGATTCAAGACTGGTTTTAGAGACAGTTTCAAGTGTTACAGCAAAGCACAAACACCCTAGACTAACCTCAACAGCAAGTAAGTTAAACCACAGCAAAGCACAGGTATAACTTAGCTCACAATACAAGGCACTGATCAAACACCTTGGGGGTGTATCAGGCTTGCTTCAAACTACAGCTCTTAGCACAAGTTTGATAGATTTGAGGGATTTCTCAAAGTTCATTCATTCATAAAGTCTGCCTTACAACAACATACAAGACCTCCTTATTTAGAGAGGCTGATATCTTGTGAACCATTGGATGCATAAGTCATCCAAGGGCCAGCTTAGGATCTAAACAACTTCTACTGACACTAATTAAGAACCTCACAAGAGGACAAGTTTAACAACTAGCTAGAACAGACACAAGAGACACAAACAGACTGATGCAAAAAGCAATAAAGCAGTTTTTGTATTTTTCCTGAAATAGAACTCTGTTATTCTTGTTGTCTTGTGCTTTGTTATGGGTGTTTTGTTGCTCCTTGGAACTCTCAACTCTTATGAGGACGTAGATAAACCTGCCTTAGGTGAAGACAAGTTGACTTAGGCAAAAGAAAACATCATCTGAACATGTACTGCCTCTGCTATGCTGCTTACTGGACTCTAGCTTTGGGGTGTCTGTTTCATGGGTTTTTACTAGACTTCAAAATGGTTTGTCTGGGCAAACTTGTAGCTTAGAGGGTTGTCTTGATGGTAGGCCATAGTGGGGGTGGTTGGGATGCCCTGGTGTACCTCCTAGAGGCTGGGTTTGTTAACTGGTCTGTCTGGGCCTGAATGGCTCTGTTTCTGTTTTGTGTGGGTAATGTGGGTTGTGTTGGGGATGGGCATGGGTTGTTGAACCCTGAACTGTCTTCTTCATTGGGGTGGCTTGGCTTGGGTTGCTCTTGACTTGTCATAGCTTGTTGTTTAGACCTTGTAATTCGAGCTTCCATCTGAGGGGTCAAGCTTGTCTTGTATGTGGCTTGATCATCAAGGCCCCTTGGGTGAGCTCCTGCTGCAACGGTTTCACTCGAAGTGTCGAGGAGCCATGTTTATACATGAAGTTTAGTGGGAGCAAAGTTACTTTCCTTATTTTGTATGTGGATGACATACTTCTCATTGGGAATGATGTACCAATGCTTACTTCTACAAAGGAGTGGCTAGGGTAACATTTCCAGATGAAGGATTTGGGAGAAGCACAACGCATTTTGGGTATCCGGATCTATAGAGATAGGTCTAAAAGGATACTAGCATTAAGTCAAGAAGATTATATAGATAAGATTCTTCATCGGTTCAAAATGAAAGACTCTAAGAGAGGCTTTCTTCCCATAGGTCATGGTATCACTCTGAGTAAATCGCAGAGTCCTACCGTCACTGAAGAGATTTAACGCATGAAATTGATTCCTTATGCTTCTGCAGTTGGATAAATCATGTATGCTATGATGTGCACTCGTCCCGACGTTGCATATGCTTCAAACATGACGAGTCGTTATCAAGCCAATCCAGGTGAGAGTCACTGGATAGCCGTCAAGAACGTACTTAAGTACTTACGAAGAACTAAAGATTCGTTCTTGGTGTTTGGAGGAGAAACTGAGTTGCGTGTAAAGGGTTACACGGACGCTAGTTTCCAAACTGATAGGGATGATTTAAAATCCCAATCTGGCTATGTCTTTATGTTGAATGGAGGAGCTGTTTGCTGGAAAAGCTTCAAGCAAAGCGTTACTGCGGATTCTACAACAAAAGCTGAGTACCTTGCAGCATCAGAGGCTGCTAAGGAAGCTGTGTGGATTCGGCAATTCATGGAAGGACTAGGGGTAGTCCCCACCGCCGCAAGTCCAATCACGATGTATTGTGATAACAGTGGGGCTATCTTTCAAGCAAAGGAACCCAAGTCTAGTAACAAGTCTAGACATGTACTTAGAAAATACCATGTAATTAGAGATTATGTGGAGAGGAAGGAAATTGATGTATGTAAGGTTGGGACAGACGATAACATCGATGATCCTCTAACCAAGCCTCTTTCAAAGGGTAAGCATGATGGGCATGTTGTCGCAATGGGATTAAGACGAGTACCTGAATTCCTCTAGATTATATGATATGTAATATTTGAATATTGTATCAATGTTTACATATATGATAAATGCATTCATTGTTCGAGTTTTATATGAACTCTTTATCTTAGTTTGACTAAATTTCAATGCTTTGTTTTATCTGAATTGGTTTTATGAAAAGTTGAACACAATTCAAGTGAACAAGATAAACTTAGTACTATTGTCCCTAGTCACTCATATGAGGTGACATCTCGAAGTGACTAGATTGTAAGTCGATCGATGGCTAGTTCAGCGCCATGGGGTCATGGAGATGACTGGTCGTTTACGTAGGCAGACTGTATGACATTCTGTCGGACAGTGACCTTTATAGGATCCCTTATCAAAATTATTGAGGCCTGGTCGTGGCAGGGATTTCTATATTATTCCTATGAGTCAATTCTTTAGACTGGCGACCATTTACCTGAGTTGGTGTAGTTTCCGATTGACCTTGGTTTTTGTCCTAGGTCGTGCCGTGATAGGAGGCGGATGGGCATCTTCTCGGTCATGGTGATCTGCATTATACAGTGTAAGTTGGGTCAACGGGAATTGTCCACCCACGTTGGGTATTAACATCTTCGGGCCACTCGAGGAGTAGTTACTGGAAATGCGTGGCCACGCTCGGAAGAGATCTCTGGTAGATTTTCCGGTCAGACAGATACTCTCCCAGATCGAGAAACCACTCCATTTATATTTTTCAATCGCAAGTGCGACCTGAAAGACACCTTGCGATGAGTGGGAGGATGTGACACAAGGAGACAAGAGAATCGGTAGCACACAACTTGTCGAGACAAGTGGGAGATATTGTTGGAGAAGGAGTTCTCCGCAATAATGTGGCTACATGCACAACTTGTATCGAACAAGTGGGAGATTGTTGGAGTAAGTATCCTCCACAATAGTGCATTTATATAATAAATATCATTTTGGAATATTCGTGGAATAACTAGTATATTGATACTCCACGTCAGTTGATTAACGTAAATCAATAACGATAAGCTGACTAGAGTTAGACGTTATTGTCGTATTACGGCGGTAATCAACTGACCCCTTTCGGTCACACCTAAAGGATGACACCCAAATAGAAAACTAATTATTTGTATGCGATACAGTTTAATTAGCCCTTTACATACATATTTGATATATGTTCGATTACGAGAGTATTTATTAGAAATTAAGTTGAGAACTCATACAGTTTAAGTTTATTAGTCAATTATACGATAACTGACTGAATAAATTTTACGTCTTATTTTAATATAATTAAATAAGATTTAATTTAGTAATTAATCGTTAATTCACTAAATTAGTTGAGGTTGTGCATATATTTTGAGGTAGAGGTAATTAGTTAATTATCTTTACAAAGAGTTGTAAAATAAATTAACTGGATTTTGTGGGACCCATTATATATTGATATAGTGGTAAAATATCACTTAATAGTTGAGTGTATAATGATTATTAATTTGAGTCATATAATTGTCATATGATCAAATTAACACTTAATTATATTAGATAATTAAACATATGATTATAAGTATTTGTGGGACAAATATCAAAATATCAAAATGGACCCATTTTGTCATAAGTGCACCGGTTTTAGGGTGAGCAAAAGGAAATGATTTGATTCCTTTTTGTCTTACCAATAAAACACACTTTGTTCTTTTCTAAACTTGCTTTTTATCTTACCAAGTAGTAATGATTAAGCATGCAAAGAAAAGAAACACTCAACTTCACCATCACTCAATGTGGCCGGCACATGTTGTCATAAAATGAGCAATTGTTGTTCATTTTATTCACTTGTGCAAAACATATTCAAAACCTAATATATCTCTCTACATCTCTCTAAAAATAATACTAGTAAACTACTAATTGTTAGTACTATTTTCTTGGTGTTCACTAAGGAGTAGTAACACAAAAGTATTATTATACAAGGGTTAGTTCTTATAATATCTAATTAATATTATTAGAACTTTTGGTATCATCTTGGGTGCTACTACAAGGAGATATTCTATTTTGAAGATTTGGGTTTTGGAGGATCATTCCAAGCTTGGTAGAAATTCCTAAGGCAATAACAAGGTATTGTTCTTACTTCCATTTCAATGTGAGGAAATTTCTAATCTATTATTTTAATGCCGTTATATTTGCATGCATGTTACATAGATCATTAAATACTAAATTAACAAGTTAATTAGTAACTAATTAGAGGAGTCTAATTAGGGTCTATGAACTATCAGCGTTGGTGTTGTTTGTGAAGAAGAAAAATGGTAGTTTACGGTTGTGCATTGACTACCGTGAATTGAACCATGTGAAAGTGAAGAATAGGTATCCATTGCCTAGAATTAATGACTTGTTTGATTAGTTGAGTGGAGATGGAGTGTTCTCGAAGACTCATTTGAGGTCGGGTTATCATCGGCTGAGGATAAAGGATAGTGGCATTCCGAAAACGGCTTTTCGGTCGAGGTATGGTCATTGTGAGTATGTGGTGATGTCATTTGAGTTGACTAATGCACCAGCAGTATTTATGGATCTTATGAACCGGATATTTGGTCCATTTTTAGATACGTTTTTGGTGGTGTTTATTGATGATATCCTAGTCTATTCTAAGAATAATAAGGAGCATGCGAAGCACTTGAGGATCGTGTTGCAGATTTTAAGGGACAACCAACTTTATGCTAAGTTGTCAAAATGTGAATTATGGCTAGAGAAGGTGGCATTCTTGGGTCATATTATTTCAAAGAAATGGGTGATTGTAGATCCGAGCAAGATTGAGGCGGTGTCTAATTGGGAGGCCCCAAAGAATGTAGCTGAAGTGAGAATTTTCTTAGGTTTAGCTGGGTATTACAGGAGGTTTGTTAAGGACTTTTCGAATATTGCTAGACCTATGACGGCAATGATGAGGAAGGAGAACAACTTTCGCTGAGATGAGAACTGTGAAAGGGCGTTCCAAACCTTAAAGGAGCGTTTGACCACAACTCCTGCCTTAGCATTATCTAATGGGAGTGATAATTTTGAGGTGTATATCTATGTGTCTAAGAGTGGTTTGGGATGTGTTTTGATGCAAAATGGGAAGGTGATAGCTTATACTTCGAGATAGTTGAAGACTTATGAGGACAATTATCCTACTCGTGACTTGGAGTTGAGTGCAGTGGTGTTTGCTTTGAAGATTTAGAGGTATTACCTTGATAAAGCTACTTTTAAGGTTTTTTTCAGATCACAAGATCAGAGCTTGAAGTACATCTATACCCAGAAAGAGTTGAACATGAGGTAGGGGCGGTGGATGGAGTTGATAGGCGACTACGACATCGAGATCTTCTATTATGAAGGTAAGGCTAATGTAGTAGATTATGTTGTGAGCCGGGAGAGTGTGCATTCTTTATGCACAACGATGTCTTTGATGCGATTGACAGACGAGGTAGCGAAGATAGGCATTCACGTGATTCGGAAAGGGGAAGCTACAAGTGAGTGGACGATCGAGCCACGATTTGGAAAGAAGACATTTTGGTGGCCGGGGATGAAGAAAGATGTAGAAGACTTTGTGGCGGATTGTTTGACATGTCAGCGAGTGAAAGCGGAACAGCGAAGACCGCTAGGTAAGATTCAGTCTCTTGAGGTTCCGGAGTGGAAATGGGAGTCTATATCCATGGCTTTTGTGGTGGGACTTCCGAGATCGCAGAAGCGGAATAATATGATTTGGGTGATCATCCAAGTCATCTCACTCTTTTCCTATGAAGGATACTTGGATCAAGGTTGAGTTTGCACTGGCTTATAGGAAGCATGTGGTGAAGTTGCATGGAGTACCAAGTGACATTGTGTCTGATCGTGATGCGCGGTTTATTTCTCGTTTTTGGAAGAAAATGCAGGAACTTATGGGGACAACCTTGAAGATGAGTACAACTTTTCATTCTGCAACGGATGGCCAAACGGAGAGGATGATGAAGACTTTAGAGGACATGTCCAAGGCTTGTGTGTTATCTTTTGGCGGGAGCTGGGAGGATAAGATGGATTTGATAGAGTTTTCATACAACAACAGCTATCATCCGAGCATTGGGATGACACCATTTGAGGCATTATACGAAAGTAGATGTAGGAGTTCAGTGTGTTGGGATGATAGTTCAGACTTCAGACCCAGTGGTCTTAGGACCACAGATGGCTCCGGACATGATCGATCAAGTGAAGGTGATTCGCCAGAAGATGAAAGCAGCACAGGATCGCCAGAAGAGTTATGCAAATCTACATCGTCGAGATATTGAGTTTCACGTGGGTGACAAGGTTCTGTTAAAGGTGTAATATATGCGTGGAGTGATGAGATTTGGGAAGAGGGGAAGCTCAGCCAAAAGTTTATTGACCCTTATGAGATTTTAGATCGTATTAGAGAGGTGCCAAACCATTTAGCCATGCCACTTGCACTTGACCGGGTGTATAAATATATTTCATGTGTCGCAGCTGCGGAAGTATGTGAGTGACATGTCCCATCTTCTAGAGGCAGAGACTATTGAGCTGAATGAGGCACTTACATATGTTGAGGTACCAAAGGAGATACTAGATCGGAAGGTGTGCAAGACAAGGACTAGGGAGACAACTTTACTGAAGGTGTTGTGGTCTAACCATAACGTGGAAGAAGCGAGTTGGGAGCCAGAAGATACCATAAGAGAGCGGTATCCGCATCTTTTTTAGAAGGTATGATTGGTTACGGGGATGTAACCTTGTTCTTTAATGGGGGTAGGAGATGATCGCGTTATGTTTTACAGCTTAGGTTAGTATTTTGGTCAGTATGTTGATAGTTGTAGTGAGTTATTAGCCTTGTTGCTAGTAGTCGGTAGTATCTAGCTTTTGTGTTGGGAGTGTTGGTTAGAGGTCATGGATATGATATTTTTGTTTTAATGTTGTGTGGCATGTTTTGACTTTTGTTGCGTTAGAGTGTGGGTTGTGAACTTCGAGGACGAAATTCGTTCTTAAGGAGGGAATACTGTAATACTCCGTATTTAGACTTCCTGGATCTCGGTCAAGTAAGGGTCACTCGACCGAGTGGCGTGTGTACTCGGCTGAGTAGAGTGCATTCAGCCGAGTGGGTTTCTGTGTCAGTTAGGCAGCCTTCTATCTAGGTGGCACTCGGTCGAGTGTAGCGTGCACTCGATCGAGTGTAGCGGGCACTCGATCGAGTGTTTCTTGCCCTTGATCGAGTGAATCGGTCTGACTCGTTTTATCGAACAATTTGATTTAAGATAATTAAGAGGTATAGAATAAATTCAACAGGTTAACACTTCATAATTAACCCTAAAACTCTCTAAACGTTTCCTAAAACCCTATTAATCATCTTGAATCATCTCAAGGTTCGTAGTTCAATTGAATCTTGTCTTGTGTGTCAATATCGCGGTAAATAATTTTGTCTTTATGTATTATTATCATTGTGGGTAGTTGTAGAACCCTAATAGAATCACGGGAAAGAGGGGAAATTGATAATTATTGATTGATATGTTAATTGATTGTTTAGGAGGAGACTTTGTAGAAGAAGAATTTTGATTGTGATTGCTTACTTGCGGAATTGCTTTCAGGTAGGGTTTCCCTACTCGGTACTTTTGTACGTTGATTGACGTGATAAGATGCAATGTTACTACTTGTTGTTGTATTGCTGTTGTTGGTGATATGTGGTTGTAGTTGTTGGTGATGATAATGGTGGTGTGCAGTTGTATTGGTGCTTGGTTACTATTTTGGTGGTCCGGCGGGAGACGAACCACACCCCGAGTTTGCCTCTCGTGGCTCTCCCGCCACAAGGGGGATATGCACATTAATGTTCTAGGACTCTCGCTGTAGTGAGAGGGAAGTTCGATGATTAGTGATGCGGTCTGGCATCAATTGGCGGCGGTCAGATCTGCAGTTTGACGCTAGCGAGGGGTTACCACTGCGGTGGTAGCTCAGATACTGGTGCTTGATAGTGTTGTTGGTGGTTGGCGATTGGTTACATATTGTTGTATTGGTATTTTATGCATTGATTAATATATGATGGTACTGACCCTATTAATGTCTTCCAAAACTTTTGTGATCCATTAGAGAATGGTGAGCAGATGTCTAACAGGTATTTTGTTTGAGCTCGGTTGGGGATTTTATGGGATCGCTGCTGACGAGTCTTGGCTTCCACATTGTTTAGATGACTTAGACTATCACTTTATGATTTTGTTGGTTTGAGTATTTCGTTTAAGATTGTTTCAGTTTGGTTTGAGACATTGTAACCATTATTTAGACTATTGCGTAATAAAGTATTGTTGCTAGATTGTCTATTTGATATGTACTACATCGGGCAACAGGGATGGTAGCATCCCAATTTAATAAGGGAGTCTTGTAAGGCCCTTTGGTAGATGGGGGTGTTACAACATGTCCTCTTCCTCTTGTGTGTTATAGGCTTTAACAAAATTAAAGTTTTTATTTCGGTCGTGTGTTTGACACAATTTTCTATAAGATGACCCGTATGACCGCAGTAATTGCAAATTAGGTACTCGATTAGATTAACATATTTCCTTTTTCTGAAATCACGTTCAGGGGGAGTAGATTTGCATTTAGAGTGATCCATATGGCCATTACATTCATGACCTAACCACATTTTCATATTGTTGTCAGATTGCTCAGTTAAAAAAACTTAACACAGTTATGCTACCTTCCTATTTGTCATGAAATTTCCTAGCATGCATAAATAGTTCTTTTAGAGAATTGATGTCTTTATGACAGTCAGAATGGTCAGTCTCTATATTTTTAGAGGAACTACTTTTCTTAAAGTTGTCAGGAAAGTCTCAAAAACGTTTATTAAGAATAATGACAACGTATGAGTGTTGTTTCTTAATATCCGTTATTTGAACCTTAGATTCCTATAATTGCTGAGCCAAAGCGTCACTTTCCTTCTTTTGGTCTGAGATCTTAATGTATTTAGCCTTTATCTCAGCTTTAAGAAGTTCAATGACTTTTCTCAACTCTAAGGTTATAGCTTCATTAGCTCTGACCTTGGCCTAAAGATGTTTGATGTTGATTTTAAATATAAGGTTATATCTTCATTAGCTATAACTTTAGACTCAAGGAGCAGTTTTCTCAACATCCGTGAATTCAGGGGTTGTGGCTGAATTAGCCATAACTTTAGAATTCAGCTTTCTTGTTTTGGCTTTTAGTAGTTGATTCTCTTTAGCAATGTCAAAGATTTGTTCTTTTAGTTCGCTTATTTCAGGACTCTTATCATGACATTTATCAAGTTTTTGTTCAAAGTAATCTATCATGACATTCTTAGGGAATTTTTTAAGTTGCTTCTTAAGACGAATAAAGCTTACCTCGTTAGTCTCACTTTCTGAGTCTGATTCACCTAGCAAGCAGAATTCTGATCTAGAGTTGTTGCACTCATCATCACTATCAGTAATTAGGTCAAGACTAATGTTGCTTAGACATAGATTTGCAACCTCCTCATCTTCGAAGTCTTTCTCATCTTCAGTGTCGAGCTCTCCCCACCATGATGCTCTCAACAACTCATTAGACTTTTTGTTGAAGGATTTATTGTTGTTGAACTTTGATTCTTTTCCTTTAAAGAGATTCTTTTTTAAACGTCTTGCAAACAAGACCATTTAAACTTCAATGTCGGAGTCACCGTCACTATCTTGCAAAGCTACACTTTTTCCTTTGCTAGATTCATCGTCAAGTTTATCGGGTTGGTGCTTGTGTGCCATGAGTGAACCTATAAGCTCTTGGTAGGTCAACTGAGTAAGATCTCTAGCTTCTTCAATCGCAGTCACCTTAGACGTCCATCTCTTATAGAGGCTTCTAAGGATCTTCCTAATGATATCCTCATATTCAAATTTTCTCCCAAGGTTACGGAGTTCATTCGTTATACTCGAAAAACGTGTCGTTATACTGTTGATGTAACACCCGCAATCTCAGCAATTATAATTTAATAATATTATATTATTATTAGTTAGTTTAGTTTTAGATTTAAATTAGAATTTAGTTAATTGGGTAATTTCCGTGTCTAACTATCAAATCCGAGTCCATATTTGAACTCTACTCGGAATTTCATGTGGGTTAGGCCTTATGTTGCATATTGGGCCTATGAATCTCTTCAACCCACCCAAATGACTTGACCCATATTCACATTTTTCCACTCAAAACTTTCGGCACACTATTCATCTTCACCCTCACCAAAAACAAAACCTTAACCTCCCTCTCTCACCATTATTGAACCATAAACCTCTAAACACAAAACCTCACACAACTCACTCAATTCTCACACAAATTCGTTGATTCTTAGCTTATTCTCTTTCTTTTCTTCTTCTCTTTCTAGTAAGGTAATAAAAGTCTTATCTTGCTCACTTTCATTTCTCCATCTTTTTCCAAAATGAAATTGTTCATCTTTTATGTCTAATTTTGTAGGAGGAGACCTTCAAGACCCCGAAAAAGACTACTACTTGGTGGAGGAGGAACTAGAAGAAGATTGAAGACGCGAAAAGGTAACTGTGAATGGTTACTCGATATCACTCTTATGTGTTTATATGTTAGAGTAGTTTTTATCATGAAAAGATGAGTTCTTTGTGTTGAATTCATATGGATATGTGTTTACTACACTTTTTCATGTTTAATTTACCTCTTATGTGAACCTTATGCAAAGTTATGCTAATGTTGTTGGATTTACACATTTATTATGATTAGACTTGTGTTTAGTAATAAATGTTTTCTTATGTTGTTTTAAATGATATTATGTAATGATTAGGTATGATTATGTTGCATTTAATGAGATTTAGCAATGATAAATGATGGTAGAAATGATTGGGTAGTAATTGGATTTGAGTTGTTGTTGTTGTTTAGTGGTTTTCGTGACCTGTTTGCCCCAGTCGGCCTACCAGACGCCGCCCCAACTGGCTGGGAGCCCCTACTTCATAATTGGTGAAGTTTGACGATTTTAATGCACTGCGAGACCCAGCCGGCCTACCGGCCGCCGCCTGTACCAACCGGCTGAGAGTCCCTGTAGTTTGAATGTTTTTGTTTGTTGTTGTTTTTTGGTCTGCGTGCCCCAACCGACCACCCGGCTGCCGCTCCACCGGCTGGGAGCTCTTTCTCTTCCTTTTCTTTTGAATTTTCGACTTTGCCTATGACCCTAGCCGTCCCTGTGATGTTATTGTGGTTGTTCGATGTAGTTGTGGTGCCCAGTTAGGTACCCGGTTGCCGGTCCCCCTGACCGGCAGGGACCCCATGTGTTCCATTTTCTTCTTTTCTTCCACTTGTCTTCACATGTAATGGATTGTATAGTTTGTTTATCTTAAAAGCTTACGTAATAAAATTAAATATTCATGTTTGGACTATATGATATCTCACTTGATTTTATTACATGTTTAGTGACAGTTTTATCATATTTCCTATTTTTAGTTAGTTATACCTTGAGTAATGGATCGAGTCTCATATGTTGGGTGATTTGAACTCTCATTTCCCGGTTGCACCTCTATACTCGTTAGACTTAAGGTCGAAGCGATAGGGGTACAACCTTGATGCTTTCATGCATTTGTTAGTGGGGATATGACGACGTTCTTGGGAGGCGAACGCAATGCATTGGTCGACTCGGCCGTCAAATGTTGTATCCTTGCAAGGTGGTGTCATTGCATGTAGCGTGCTTACTCGACTTTTTAGACTTCCTCTCCATGCTTAAAAGCTGGAGTTGGATACGTGTTCTATCTCCGCCTCTTTTGTTAGATGCCCTTGCCGGATTTAGGGTACTTGAGAAACACCTTATCTCGAGTCTTGGATGTGGAACGTCTTACCACTTGTGGAATCGGGAAACGATCATATCTCGAGAATCTGGCCATATTTAGACTAGGACCGTATTATTATCGTCGTCCTACCGAGAGAATTAGAGTCATTCATGTGCGAAATGCCTTATCGTATACGGTTCAGGGAAACGCCTTATCCTGTGGACGTTTATGTCTTGTCTTGTATAGTGCAGATGCTAATGCGTGTCATTTACCGTGAGAGTGTGTTTGTTTATATTTGATGTAACATTGGATGGTACGCTTGTAGATTGGATGCCTATGATTTGTTTGCTTGTTGAGTCCCTAACCTTCTCAAGTATATGTCGCTAATGGTGAGATGCAAGCCTTTAGTGTATATATAGTTGCCAAGGGGATTCTTCCCCGAGTCGGTTTGATGATGATAACATGATTGAAGGTTCATATGCTTAGATAAGGTTATTAGGAAATATTCTACTTATGCTTATCATGATATATATGTATGCTTGTCAATATAAGTTTCTATACTTGTTTATATGTGTTTTGATGTGATATGGCTGAGAGAACCAAGAGTTACTCCCCACATACTGTGGCCTTCATGTTTTATGAATGAACATGTATTGATGTTGTTTTCTTTTAGGGTTCCTTTGAGTGAGCTGGGCGTTGATCATAACGTGGACCTTATCGATTACGTTAGCTATTTGTAGACTTTGTTTGAGGGACTTTTGTCTCCCATTTGTATTTTAACACTTTGGATTTTAGTTTGTTGACGATTCTTTGTACTTGCATTTAAAAGTTTTTAAAACTTAGTACTTTCCGCACTTATTTATGCATGCTCGTTTGTTTTAAATTTCCGCGTTTTTCGAGGGTTATCACAGTTGATGGATTCATTTTTCTCCATTGTGAAGAGTTCATACTTTTGGATTAGTACATCAATCCTATGTTTCTTCACAAGATCATCACCTTCATATGCAAGTTCAAGTGCATCCCATATATCCTTGGTTGTACTACAAGACGAGAATCGATCAAACTCGGTCCTAACCATGCCGTTTTGTAATAACGTCATAGCTTTTGAGTTTTTCTCAGCTTTACGGTAGTCAGCCTCAATATAGTATTTCTTATCTTTCTCATAGGTAATGCCATTAGTAGATGCAATCAAAGTTTTATTCGGTCCATTTTGGATGATGTACCAACACTCTCATTCATGTCCCTTGATGTAGTGTGTCATCATGTTCTTCCAAAGACTATAATTTTTTTCATCAAAGATGGGAGCTTTTAGATTTTTGGAGTCCATTTCACAGTAGGCTAAGGTAGATAAAAAAATATGAAACAAAAGGATCAGTCTCTAGATGCTAGGCGATCAAGAGCACGAGGCTTTGATCCGAAAATGATCTGTCACCCATGTACATGATGTGAGAAATATCGGTATATTTCGTCATTAAATTACGGATTATAACGAAACTATAGTATATGAATTACGAGTCATAAATAAATTGCATAATATAAAATTATAGGAATTTAGAATTAACCTTTGGTCCTATCAAATTTGGCCTATGAACAATATCGAAATCGATATTCTCCTAATTGTTGCACCCAAGATGCTCCGAGATATGCCTTGCTTGTGCTAGAATTTTAGAGAAAAGTTACTGCTAATTTTTCTTTTTGTGTGATGATGAATGATAGAGAGAACTTGAGAGAAAAATCTGAATTTTTCTTTTGATCTTCTTGCTTTATTCGGCCGTTCCACTAGGGTAGTAGAAGGAGGAGTCTCTCCTCTTTTTACTACTCTTGTAATTAGGGTTTTGACCTGGTTACCATAAGAGAATAATAGGAGATCTTTTCCCTTATTTTTATCTCCTATTAACCGAAAAATTAAGAGAAGAAAAGACTATTTTTTTCTTTCCTTTTTCGGTTATATTAGCATGTAATATAATATATACGTCAACTATAAATATCCGTATATTTATAATTTGCTAATTAAATATAACATATTATGTTTAATTACGAATTAACATTTTAATTCGTTTAAGCTTATATTATATACATTGATTAAATATAACGTTTATATTCAATTACGAATTACATTTAATTCGTCTCAGCTAATATTATTTAATCGTTATTAAATAATCGTATCATCATTACATTGACTAACCTTTTAGTCATATACATCGACTAACCTTTTAGTCATATAATAAGGCATCAATATGATTATATTATTCATATAATCACATCTCTCAGGCACATCCTTTAGGTGTGACTTTTACGGACCAGTTGATTACCGCCATTAAAATGACAATAACGTCAAACTCCAAGCAAGCCAACCGTTATTGATAAACGTTAATCAACTGATAATACAAAGTATACCCTGTGAACCTGTAAGAGATTTATTTATGTTATCACACTAACTGTGGAGGACACTAGCTCCAACAATCTCCCACTTTCCCTTACAAGTGTATGTGCGATAACCCGATTCTCATATCCATAAATTTCTCCTACTCAATGTAAAACAATTTGCAAAGTCCGTATTTACAAAGGTCGCATCTTACAAGCGATCAGTATCAAGAGTGGTTTTCCCGACTAGAGAGTAACTTAACTGATAATCGAATCATTATTCGAGCATGGCCATGCATTTCAGTTACAACTCCTCGAGTGGCCCTGAGAAATAACAAAAATTGATAAAGGTTGGATATTTTCCTCAACTCGAATCATGCAGATACAAGCACAGTATGAAATGACCCAGTAAAAATCTACTTAGTCTCCTGTTACGGTCGACCATGAGAAAGAAACCAAAGTCACCCAAAAACTGGCTTAATCTCAAGAGACAGTCGATAGTCAAAAGAATCGACTCTTAGGAACACTATGGACGTCCTATCCACGACCTGGCACCGAATGTTATGAAACATTTAGGACTCCATAACGTTGTCACGATCTCCTACGAGGTATCTTTATAACTCGTATCTGTGATCGATCAGTCAACCGTTTGACTTATGGCTCGTTGAACCCCCCATCAATCAACTTCACAGTATAATTGCCAGAGTTATCAGCTCATGTAGGCGATTACGGACCAAAACAATTATAATGTAATTCAGTTCACTTTGTGGCGTTCAATGTTTTCGTACAATCCACATGAAAAACAAAATATGAAACAATACGATGATGTTATAAATAGTGCATGAAAAAGATACATTTATCTAATCCACATGAAACAGCTACTACAACTCATGAACACGTTTAATTCCCATGGAAATGACGTGCCCTTCATGCTTATCATATTTTAACGGTTTAGTGAGAGGGTCCGCGATGTTGTCATCCGAAGCAATCTTGTCTATCACTATCTCATTTTGCTCCACGTAATCTCGGATCATGTGAGCCTTCCGAAGTACATGTCCAGACTTGTTGCTAGACTTAGGCTCCTTAGCCTGGAAGATGGCACCTCTATTATCACAATAGATGGTGATAGGGTCATTCGAACTAGGAACTATGGTTAGTCCTTGTAAGAACTGACGCATCCATATAGCTTCCTTTGCAGCTTCTGAAGCGGCATAGTACTCGGACTCAGTTGTAGAATCTGCTATAACACTCTGTTTGGAGCTTTTCCAACTGACCGCAGCGCCATTAAGAGTAAAGACGAATCCAGTCTGAGATTTCGAGTCATCTCGATCTGTTTGGAAGCTAGCATCTGCGTAACCGATTGCGCATAGCTCAGTGTCTCCTCCATAAGTCAATACCCAATCCTTAGTCCTTCGTAAGTACTTAAGGATGTTTTTGACAGCCATCCAGTGTGTTTCACCTGGATTGCCTTGGTACCGACTCGTCATACTCAATGCATATGCCACGTTCGGACGTGTGCATATCATGGCATACATGATCGATCCTATAGCTGATGCATAAAGAACACGACTCATGCGCTCGACCTCTTCCGATGTCTTGGGTGCCTGAGCTTTACTCAAATGCATCCCAGAAATCATTGGAAGGTTCCCCTTCTTGGAGTTGGTCATGCTGAACCTCTCAAGGATCTTATCTATATAAGACTCCTGACTGAGTGATAACATCCGTCGTGATCTATCTCTATAGATACGGATCCCCAATATGCAATGTGCCTCACCCAGATCTTTCATCTGGAAATGTTTCTTTAACCATACTTTTACCGAAGATAAGAGAGGGATGTCATTCCCAATCAAGAGTATGTCATCAACATACAATATTAAGAAGACAATCTTACTCCCACTCGACTTGACATACAAGCATGGTTCCTCGACCGATCGAGTGAAACCATTCTCTTTTATCACCTGGTCGAAACGATGATTCCAACTCCGAGAAGCTTGCTTAAGTCCATAAATGGAACGCTTAAGCTTGCAAACTTTCTTAGGATTTTTAGGATCAATGAAACCTTCGGGTTGTACCATGTACAATTCCTCCTCCAAATAACCGTTTAAGAAGGCGGTTTTCACATCCATCTGCCAAATTTCATTGTCATGAAACGCGGCAATCGCTAAGATTATCCGAATGGAACGCAGCATAACTACGGGTGCAAAAATTTCATCATAATGCAATCCTTGCACTTGAGTGAAACCTTTTGCCACTAGTCGTGCCTTATAGGTGTGATAAGTCGATAATTATACATATTTTTACCCTCTTATTATTATATTTTCTAACGTCGTCTTTCGTATTTTAAAGCTAAACTCAGGTTTTATCGAACTTCTCCCTAAGTTCTTTGGTAATTCAAATGAAGATGCTCAAAAACATATACAAAAACTTTATTTTACTTGCTCTACTTATTCTTTAGATGGTATTGATGATGATATAATTAAATTTCGAACATTCCCATTTACTTTGCATGACTTAGCTAAGGATTGGTTGTTTATCTTCCTGCTGGTTCTATTTATTCTTGGGAGTGTTTGCGAAAAGCTTTTCTTGAAAAATATCAACCACCTAGTGTAACTAGAGCAATAAGAAAACAAATTACTTCTATTGAGCAGAATGAAAATGAAGCTCTAAATGAATATTGGGATAGATTTAACCGACTTTGTATTTCTTGCCCCCAACACCAACTTAGTGAAAATATTTTAATTGAATATTTTTATGATGGTTTGCTGGATGATCAAAAGAGATTGATAGACATTGCTAGTGGTGGTTCATTGATAGACAAAACTCCAACTGAGGCTAGGAAATTAATTTCAAACATCGCCATTAGCACCCAACAATATGGAGTAAAGGATGAATCTGTGGTAAAAATGCAAAAACAGTTAAAAGACCAAGCTGAACAAATTAAAGAATTGAAAAATGTCATGAATAACCAACATCAATCTTTAGAAAACATGGTAAAGCAACTAGTAACTCAAATAGGACATGTTCACGCAAACGATATTAATCGCCAAGAACGAACAGAAACTCACCTCCACCAGCTTGATAATCAGATGAAACTTATGTTTACTACTCTTCATAATAGCTTAGTGGTACATAATTTAGAGAAAAACGAATCTCCTTTAATTGGTGAAACTAAAACTATTACTTTGAGAAATAGTAAAGAACTTCATAATATAATTCAAACAGAGAAGGGGCTTGATGTTAATCATGAAGTTAATAATAATGATTTGCATATAAATAATGAAAATGGTATTAAAGTTCAAGAAAAAGTAGAGGAGGAAGAAAAAGAAAAGACGTTAACTAAACCTTCCCCTTCCCATGATAAAAATGTTTGAACTACCATTCCATTTCCATCTCGATTTGTTCCATCCAAGAAAGATGATCAAAATAATGAAATTTTAGAGATATTTAAAAAGGTAGAAATTAATATTCCACTCTTAGATGCTATTAAACAGATGCCTAAATATGCTAAGTTCTTAAAAGAGTTGTGCACCAATAAAAGAAAAATAAAGAGTGGTGAGAAAGTCTTAATGGGAGAGAACGTATCTGCAATTATTCAAAATAAAATACCTCCTAAATATAAGGACCCTGGCATGTTTAGTATATCTTGTAAAATAGGAAACTTTAAACTTAATAAATGTATGCTTGACTTAGGAGCTTCTATTAGTGTAATGCCTAAATCCATCTACCAGACCCTTAAGTTAGAACCTACGTCTCAAACTGATGTAGTGATTCAGTTGGCTGACAGATCACATGCTTACCCTGTAGGTGTCTTAGAGGACGTTTTAATTCAAGTTGACGAATTAGTGTTTCCCGTTGATTTTTATGTGCTTGATATGAGTAATTCGTACGACTCCACAAATGTGCCACTTTTATTAGGGAGACCTTTTCTTCAAACAGCTAGAACTAAAATTGATGTATATGAGGGTACTAATTGTTTTGAATTTGATGGTGAGTTGATTAAATTGAATATATATGAAGCCATGAAATATCCTAATGATACAATGAATGTGAACTCGATAGAAATTAATGATATAAATGACACAATTGAACACGAAAGAATTGATAAATTAAATGAGTGTGACTTATTTGATGATGATGTGGATTTATGTCCTATGTTATCTTCGAAGGAAAAGGTTGAGTCTTTTTATGCAAATCCAACAATTAATTCTTTTGAATGTGTTTCAAGTCTTGAATTACCGAAAGACACTCCTAAATTAATTCCTTTTGTCCAATGCGCCCCTACAGTAGAATTAAAACCCTTACCTAGTAATTTAAAATATGCTTTCTTAGGTGAACATGATACTTTACCTGTTATTATTTCTAGTTCACTGTCTAGGTCACAAGAGTTTAAATTATTAGAGGTCCTTAAAGAATATAAAGAGGCCATAGGATGGACTTTAGCTGACATAAAAGGCCTTAGTCCCACCCTTTGTATGCATAGAATATTCTTAGAGAAAGACGCTAAGCCTTCTAGAAAACCCCAACGTAGATTAAATCCCTCCATGTTAGAAGTCGTTAAAAAGGAAATGGTAAAATGGAGGGATGCTGGAGTGATATACCCTATTTCTGGTTCTGAGTGGGTTAGCCCTATTCACGTAGTCCCAAAGAAATCAGGTATAACTGTAGTGGAAAATGATAAGGGTGAACTCGTACCTACAAGAGTGTCTAATGGGTGGAGGGTTTGTATAGACTATAGAAAACTCAATAAGACCACTAAAAAAGACCATTTTTTCTTACCTTTTATTGATCAAATGCTAGAAAAACTTGCCGGAAAGTCATTTTTCTGTTTTTTAGATGGGTACTCAGGTTATACCCAAGTGCCCATAGCACCCGAAGATCAAGAGAAAACCACTTTCACGGGCCCCTTTGGTACTTTTGCCTTTAGAAGAATGCCCTTTGGCCTTTGCAATGCACCTGGAACCTTTCAGAGGTGTATGATGAGCATATTCTCGGACTTAATTGATAATTGTTTGGAAGTATTTATGGATGACTTTACTGTTTTTGGTGATTCCTTTTACTTGTGTCTTCATAATTTGTCACTTGTGCTGAAAAGATGCGTTGAGACGAACCTCGTTTTAAACTTTGAAAAGTGTCATTTTATGGTTGTACAAGGTGTCGTTTTGGGTCATATTTTGAGTTCTAAAGGTTTAGAAGTAGACAAATCTAAAATAGATGTTATAAGTTCTCTGCCATACCCGACTAGTGTGCGTGAGGTTAGATCTTTCTTGGGTCACGCAGGATTTTATAGACATTTCATTAAAGATTTTTCTAAAATTGCATCCCTGCTATGCTCTTTGCTAGCTAAAGATGTTAAGTTTGTGTTTGATGATGCGTGTAAAGTGGCGTTTGACATTCTAAAAGACAAACTCACCTCTGCCCCTGTTATGCGCCCACCTGATTGGAACTTGCCTTTTGAAATTATGTGTGACGCTAGTGATAAGGCAGTAGGCGCCGTCCTTGGCCAGAAAGTTGATAAAGAGTCGTATGTGATCCAATATTCTTCAAAATCGCTAGACCCTGCCCAATGTAACTACACAGTAACTGAGAAAGAAATGTATGCTGTGATATTTGCCTTAGAAAAGTTTCGGCCATATTTACTGGGAACTCATGTAATAGTATATTCTGATCACTCTGCGTTGAAATATCTTTTGAACAAGAAAGAGTCTAAACCTAGATTATTACGTTGGATGTTATTATTACGAGAATTTGATTTGGAAATTAAGGATAAAAAAGGTGCTGAAAATTATGTTGCTGATCACCTTAGTAGAATTGTTCAAGATAATGAAACAGTAACCTTACCTAATTTATTTCCCGATGAACACTTGTATGCATTAAATGGTAAACCACCTTGGTATGCTGATATCGTGAATTATCTAGTGTTAAAAGAGTTTTCCAAAGAACTGTCTAGGGCTAAAAAAGATAAAATCAAACATGATGCAAGACAGTATATCTGGGATGAGCCTTACTTATTTAAAATTTGCTCTGATGATATTGTGAGAAAGTGTGTGCCTGACAACGAAATTAAATCGATTCTTGAATTTTGTCATTCATTTGAGTCTGGTGGTCATTTTGGTCCTAAACGAACTGCTCATAAGGTTTTGGAAAGTGGATTTTATTGGCCTAATTTACATAAGGATGCTTATTTATTTGTGAAATCATGTGATAAATGTCAAAAAACCGGTAATATATCTAGGAGAGACCAAATGCCGCTCAGTTCTATATATGTTCATAATATATTTGATGTTTGGGGAATTGATTTCATGGGGCCATTTCCATCTTCTTTTGGTAACACTTATATTTTGTTAGCCGTAGACTATGTTTCTAAATGGGTGGAAGCAAAAGCTACTAGGACTAATGACTCTAAAGTGGTGGTTGACTTTGTTAAGGATCAAATTTTTAATAGGTTTGGTGTTCCTAGAGCTATAATTAGTGATAGAGGTACTCATTTTTGTAATCGCATTATTGAGGCTTTGTTTAGAAAGTACCATGTTACTCATAAGGTTTCGACTGCTTATCACCCGCAAACTAATGGACAAGCTGAGATTTCCAATAGAGAGATAAAGTCTATTTTAGAGAAAGTTGTGAATCCTAATAGAAAAGATTGGAGTATACGTTTAGGTGATGCATTATGGGCGCATGGGACTGCTTATAAAACTCCAATAGGAATGTCTCCATACCGATTGTTATTCGGGAAATCTTGTCACCTTCCAGTAGAGTTAGAACATAAAGCGTTTTGGGCTATTAGGAAATGTCACATGGATTATGAAAAGTCGACTGCTTTTAGAAAATTGGAAATTCAGGAGTTAGAGGAAATAAGAAATGATGCCTATGAGAATTCTGTGATTTACAAAGAGAAAACAAAGACCTATCATGATAAGATGTTATCTAGAAAGAGTTTTTCTATTGGAGACAAAGTATTACTTTATAACTCGAGGTTAAGGCTTTTTCCTGGCAAATTAAAATCAAGGTGGAATGGACCCTTTGAGGTTATTAAGGTATATGAGCATGGTGCGGAGCCTAAAAATAAGTTTAAAAAAAATGTTGCTGACCAATCATTGTTTTGACATGAAAATTGACTAATTTTTGACATGTATTGGTAAAAGGCGACTAGAATAATGACTGCCTGTCACTTGTTGTTGGATTTGTGTTTGTGTGCTGAAATGGAGTCTTGGCGGCCTGTCATTGTCTACTTGTGCAATTTTTCAGGTTGTTTTTTGGCAAATGTTGTCCAAATTTTGTCAAAAACTTGGTGCTTGAAAAGTAACAACCTCCGTGCTTATAAGACTAACTAGGATAAGAGAGTCGGAATGGTTGTATAACGATGATGAAATTGCATTTATACTTTTTGTCTCGCCTTAGCTGTGCATTATCAACACCTTTCTTTTGTATAATCGTTTGCATATCTACGAGTATTTGACCGATGCTATTGAACGAATAGACTTGACTAAAATGTTGGCAAACTACTAAAATTTCTGAGATTTAGAGCCTCCAAAACCGATGACATTCGCGATCGGTTTCCATTTATAGGATGAGAGTAGTACTCCTTATGAGGCATGTAACATCAAATTGCATAAGCATGAACTTTTTCTCTTTACCTGTATGCATTCGGGTTTGTGGCGGTGACACATGTGGAGAGGCGTTTTTTCCCTTTTATTTTACCTTTAAACTCCAATTAGCCAAATTGACTTGTTTTGACCCAATTAATCAACTACATTCCTAAATAGCCTACCCTAGTCAAGCTAGTCTAGTTGATATATTTGGCACGCTCTTTGTGGTCATTTTTGATCTCGTGTTATCTTGGCTAGGGAATTGGAAAAAAAGAATAATCGAAAGAAGGAAAAAAAAAAAAGTGAAAAAAAAAATCATTCAAAAAAAAAAAAAAGAAAAAAATGAGAAACTCCTTCGTAATAAAAGTCCTCTTCTTGACATTATATTCTACATTTGAGGAGTAATTGTTGTTGTGTGCGAGTTTATGCCATGTAAGGCATTTTTTTGTAATTTTGTAAGTTGGATTTTCAAGAGGAATATGCGTAATCATGGTTACAGTCGGTACTAGCTTGACTTTTACCTCCACATATCCAGAAAACATTTGTCCCTTTTTCACCCAATTACCTCACTTAACACAACTTGTAAGTCCTCGGCATGTGTTTTGGTCCCTGTTTGGTTGTAATGCATATGTACGGTTGTAGAGGTTGATTTCATGTTAGATTGCATGCATGTTTCATAAGTCGGGTTAGGTGAGTGACTCATATTCTTTCTATCTTACATATATTCACCTATTCTTAAAACGAGTGATGAGAGAAACCGTGAGAGTCCGACATGTACAAGTCTTGCAAGGTCGACGGTTCAGTAGTAATGTCATGACCTACTCGTTTGCATCTGATTTTGTGATTTTCCCTCTTTGGAATTCGTTTCCTTAGTATCGGTGTTGATTTGTTGCATAAATGCTATTAGATGAGTCATTAGTATAGCTGGCTTTGAGTTGAATATATCGTTCATTTTTCCTTACCTTATCTCTTGTCTAATATTGGAGGTTGATAAATTATTTAGTTAATGTTTTGTCATTGTCGAGGACGACAATAGTGTAAGTGTGGGGGAATTTGATAAGTCGATAATTATACATATTTTTACCCTCTTAATATTATATTTTTTAACGTCGTCTTTCGTATTTTAAAGCTAATGTTATAATTGTTTTGTGTTTTGAGCTTTTAATCCGTCTTATATTATTGTGAGCTAAATTAGACTTTTAATATGTATTTTGATCATTTAGTTACTACCCGTTCAAATTGAGTTCGGATTTCTACTAAAGTAGTGTTATGAATGTAGGACGGTCCAATATCGTATTCACTTCGTCGAAAGAGGAATAAAAGTAAGCAGGCAAGCAAGTACGTACGTAAAACTTTATTAAACAAGAGTCCATTAAAAATAGAGAGAATCCGGACGTAGATAGAGGAGCAGACAGAAGAGGACTCCAGGAAAAGAACAGAGGCGATCCGACGGAGCGCAAACCCTTGTTCCGACTCGTTTTTCCTCCGATTTTCCATGAGATTTCTCAATCTTTCCTCTATTTTTATTATTTTTTTATCATTAGTATGAACTAATTTAATTATAGGGACATGTAATTAGCTATTTGATATTGTGGGTTTATGAGATTGGATTATTGTTTGAATGATTAATTAGTAGATTGGATATTTATTCAAGATTCGTAATTTGACTCTATGATTCATGTTAATTTATTTAGTCTGATCATCTATATTATTTTCGTGAGTCTATTGTTAAATTGAGAGTAGTGTTAATCGAGTTGCAGTTTTCTGGTTCGGTTTCCTTTACTTGAATCTTGTTTGATAATTGAATTGTATGAGGTTGCAGTTTTCTGGTCTTTTCTAATTCAATTGATTGGTGCTCTTAATGCGATTGAGTTTGTCAGTTCAATACATGTTTTCATGGTTGAGTTGACGTAATTTGACTAGGATTAAATTTGCGTGTTTTCACGGGATTTAACGAGTAAGAAAGATAAAAGTAGTAGTTTGCTTGTTTCCAAGGGACTAACTAGTTAACCAGTCTATTCAAGACTAAAGTGAGTCGATGATTTTACCCCGCTATCTATAGAAAATTACATGTTTCCTATTAATTCGTCATTCATAGTCTATCACTTATAAGATTCGCTACTTTAATTTGTTACTTAGCTTAGCTACTTTTAGTTCAAAACAATCTAAACCAACCCCCCATTATATATTACAGTTATATATATTATATTTAGTTAATTTAAGATAATAACTTCAGTTCTTGTGGGTTCGACCCTTGCTTACACTATCTAATTGGTAGAATTAGCGAGTGAATCAATATATAAATATAAAAGAGGCTTTTTTCGAGAAATTCTATTGGTCAACATCATCTTTTTCAATTTTTGGAAAGCATATTTTAAGATCTTCCAAGATTACGAAAAATATACTATGTAATATTTCTAATATCACAACTATTATTTACGTAAAAAAAAATTGATAATCAATTTGACAAAAAAAATATAATGCAAAACATTTCAAAATTTATATATTTGGATTCTTAACGAAAAATGCTTTCATTATAGTATAAATTTTGTATTTTTTTACTAGCATATCATTTATAAGATCATATAACTATAACCTAAGTATATGAAAATTAAATAAATGACTTTTAAAATAATTTTTATTATTCTAATATTAGTATAATGGTTTAGTAGAATTCAAGAAATAATTAATTTATACAAAAATATGATGTTATTTGTCACACATTGAAAAATAACGTAGGTGTGGTAAATATACCATATAAAAAGTAGAGTTGTCCCACATCGAAAATTTACCTTAAGATATGGTGATCCTATGATTATAAATATGAGTCATAATTGAAACTTATGTATCCACCCAAAATCTTTTGAGTCTCTTAAGTATTGTCTTAGAGATCTCTTACAGCAAGTTTGTATTATTGTCTTTACAATAGTGAAATTTACATCATAAAAAATTAATTTAGGAAAGTTTCATAAATAATACTTTGGATATAAAAATTTAAGTGGATAATATTTTAATTATTATATAAAATAAAAATAATAGAAATATATATTTTAAAGAAAAAGATGGTGTACTACTTAATATATTATTTTTCTTACATTGAAAAATAATGTAGATGTGGTAAACATTTACGTATAAATTGTAGAATTATCCCACATCGAAAAAATAACATAAAGTGGCTAATCCTATGATTATAAATAGGTGTCGTCCTTAAATCTTAGCTATTAACCCAAATTTTTTCGAATCTCTTAAAAATTGTCTTAGAGATCTCTTAAAAGTTTGTAAATGTGATGAATATACTATGTATAAATAGTAAAATTGTCCCACATCGTAAAATTAACATAAGGTAGGTGATCTTATAATTATATATAGGAATCATCCTTTGACCTTATATATCAAAGTAAAATCTCCTATAATTATATTTAGGAATCATCCTTTGACCTTATATATCAAAGTAAAATCTCCTATAATTATATATAGGAATCATCCTTTGACCTTATATATCAAAGTGAAATCTTTGAAGTCTCTTAAGTATTGTTTTAGAAATCTCTTAAAAGTTTGTGTATTATTATCTCCGTAATTGTTAAATTTACATCATCAAAAACTAATTTAGAAAAGTATTATTAAAAAAAATGTAAGTATCATTACAAAAATTATGAAGATAATATAGTTACATTCGTGGTAAAAAAATCTCGAAAGTATAAAAACTCATACTATTTATTTGCACATACTTGGTGTAATTTTTAGTATGGTATTTTCCCACATTGAAAAATAATGTAGGTATGGTGAATATATTACTTATAAATAGTAGAATTATCCCACAAAAGAAAATTATCATAAAGTGGGTGATCTTATATTTACAAATAGGAATCATATTTGGAAATAAAGTTTCAACCCAAAATCTTTTGAGCCTCTTACATATTGTCTTAAAAAGCTCTTAAAAGTTTGTATTATAATCTAAATTATAGTTAAATTTACATCATTAAATATTAATTTAGAAAATTATCATAAATAATAATTTTGATGATAAATTATTTAATGTGTTATTTGAAAAACAATGTAGCTATGGTAAAATTGTCCCACATTGAAAAATTATCATAAGGTGGAGTGATCATAAATATGATCATCTTTTTTATATTGTTAATAAAAGACTTTTAAAATATAATAAGTGACCTTTAAAATATTCTAATATTATTCTAATATACAAAAAGATGGTGTACTATTGAGTTTTTTATTAGTCCCACATCAAAAAATTACTATAACATATGGTGATTCTATGATTATAAATAGTAATCATCCTTGAACTTAGGTATAAACCATAATTTTTTAAGTCTCTTAAGTATTGTGTTGAAGAGTTCTAAAAAATTGTATTATAACCGTCACAATAGTGAAATTTACATTATTAAAAATTAATTTAGAAAAGTATCATAAATAATAATTTTGACGATAAACTACTTAATTAATGTATTATTAGTCTCACATTGAAAAATAATGTATTTGTGATAAATATATATACTAAGTGTAAATTGTAAAATTATCTTATGTCAGAAAATATCATGAGGTGGAGTGATAGAAAATATGATTATAAATTGGAGTCATTTTAGTCTCTTAAGTATTGTCTTAATGAACTCTTAAAAATTTGTATTTAATCTCCACAATAATGAAATTTAAACCATCAAACGTAATTTAGGAAATTTAGGAAAGTATTATATAAGTAATAATTTTGATGGTGAACTACTTAATAAGTTATTTGTCCCACATTGAAATATAATACAAGTATAGTAAATATGCTACGTATAAATAGTATAATTGTCTCACATCGTAAAATTATCCTAAAGTGGGGTGATTCTATAATTATAAATAGAAGTCATCATTAGAACTTAGATATCAACCCAAATCTTTTGAGTCTTTTAGATATTGTCTTAGAGAGCTCTTAAAAGTTTGTATCCACATTAGTGAAACCTAAATTATCAAAAATGAATTTAGGAAGGTATCATAAAAAATAAAGTGAAAAATCTTTTATTTATCTCAATATACATTTCCTATATTATATTCAAGTGATGCTTATAATTTTTATATAAAACCTTTTACATTTCATTTCACAAAAAAAATATTGTGAAAATGAGTCGTCTTTCAAAGTTAGATATTCACTCAAAATCTTTTGAATCTCTTAAGTATTATCTTACAGAACCCTTAAAAGTTTGTATTATTATCCCTGCCTTAATGAAATTTACATCATCAAAATTAATTAAGGAAAATATCATAAATAAAAATTTAAGAAAATATCATAAATAATAATTTTAATGGTGTACAACTAAATATGTTATTTGTCCACATTGAAAAATGTAAGTGTGATGAATATACTATGTATAAATAGATGAATTCACCCACATCGGAGAAATATCATAAGCTGGAGTGATCATGCGATTATACATATATAAGAGTCATCCTTGGAATTAGATATCAATCCAAAATCGTTTAAGTCTCTCAAATATTGTTTTCGAGAGCTCTTAAAATTTTGTATTAATTATGAAAATAATCTAATTATAAGATTCGTAGTAAAGAAAATGTTATCATTATATTATAAAATCTCATATTATTTGTACATACTTAGTGTAATTCTTAGTATGTTATATATCCCACCTTGAAAAATGATGTAAGTGTGGTGAATATACTAATACCTATAAATAGTAGAATTGCCTCATATCGGACAATTACCATAAGGTAGGGTGATCAACAACAAAATCTTTTGATTCTCTTAAGAATTGTCTTAGAGAGCTTAATTCTTAGGTACCTTGGATCATTTTTCGAGTCATATAGATCAAATATAACTTGATTCCTGGCAAGGTTGGTAAAATATGTTTAAAATGGAAGTTGAATCAATATATTAATATTATTTTCTTAAACATTACGGAGTATATTTAATTATAGTCTTAAAATTTCAAAAGTTTATTTTTACAAGTTAATTGTTATAGAAAAATTATGAAAATGACATTAACGTAGACCCGTGCATCGCACGGGCATGAAATCTAGTAGACAATATGCTGCACTTCAAGACAAGCAAATCTCAAAAGACTGGCAAGGATTACATATTGACGGTCGACCATGCCGATGACGGAGTCAAACATGCCATTTTCCCTCCCATGACGGGTCCCTTTGTCGAATCTTGCTGTGGAAACGGGAAATCGCTTCCACGGGTAAAAAACGCGAGTTTTAAAAGTCTTTAAAAAACACATTTTAAACCTTAGCATTTGAAAGGAGTCGCCACTAAATTGTTATGGAATTTAGAAAACCGATTCAGAGATAAAATATTCGTGTGAGGTTACGTGTTAGGAAGACAATTTTAACTTCATTAAAAAAGCACCCAACCCCGCCCGTAATAAAATGGTATCTACTAAGCATAATGAATGGCTATTTGGAACGAGTCATGTTGAATGCAACCATGCGATTTAAACCTACCATATGAATTTCATTCTAGTCGTTTAATGCAACTTTAAACTTCGTCAAAGTTATTATAAATCATATGAGTTCATTAACTATTCTAGTAAACAAACAAAGGAAAAAGGGAGAGAGTGTCTTACTCATAACATAAGAAAGACGAACGCACGTTAGAGGTTAGCAAAACAGAATATATATAACATGAATTAGATCAAGACATGACAAGACTCGACATGTGAGAGACTCAAAGTTAAAAGCAAAGACAAAAGACATTCTGTCTCAGGGTCACTAGATCGAGTAAAACTGTACTCGGTCGAGTGACTCTGAAACAGGTTCAAAAAGACACAGGCAGAGAGATAGTCGATTAACATATTCAATGTTAAATCTATTTGATACAAAACAAAGCAACAAAGGTTAACAACATCGATATAACCTATATTGACAAACTACACTAATTAGAACGACAACATATCATATACTAATGAATTTGGTTGGTTAAAACAGTAGCATGGGATATAATACACGATTCAATGGATTAAATACAAAGAGGATGAGTAAATGACAAACAAACGAACATTTACGATAAATAATAATAATAAACAGTGGATTGATAAATAAAGACCGAAGTTAAAAAAAAGGAAAGGAGGTGTGTTTGCACCTTCAACTTACATATATCGTTGACCGCTTGTCTTGAGTCGTAATCGATGGTAAGCAATAACCGAGGGGCCGTCGTCGACGAAATTGCAATGAAACTCGTTTTTTTTTGTAAATGGCACACTTGCACAACGTTTTTCAAACGCCTATAAAATCTTCGTTACTAGACCTTTTGATAGGATATATCGCACACCTATGCAAAGATAAATTTCCCTAGACACAAATAAATGTAGTAAGAGGGGTCGAACACAAGGAGACGGGAATTTCGTTATGAAATGCTATGAATGGACTACTATCAAGTCGGTTTAACAGTTTGGTTTGGTACGATGTTTAGCTAACTATGTTGCAAATTGATATTAAAAGAGTCTAGGGGAGTCGGGTCACTCATGCAAATACGTAAATGCTCATGTTAAAATTAGGAATTCTTAATATTGTTAATTTTTTAGGCTAAAGACACCCATCTCTCGATATTAAAGTCAACCTTAGGTCGAGTCCTAGAGTACTTTCGTTATAACTAGAGTCGTCCTACTACACATGCTTAGTCTAATCCGATTCCGTGCCTCTCGACTTTTAGAATGAATTAACAAATTTAATCGATGCAATTGGCCAAATAACAAAGATTAACAAAACAATACAAGCATGTGATAGAAACAATTTAACAACATTAGTTCATCCTTATTTTAACATTTACAATTTACTAATTATGCATGGCTTCCTTAATCCCTAGACAAATGAAACTACTCACTCATATTGATAATTAAACTAATACTATTTGATATAATAAACATGATGAATATGAAATTATAAATGAAAATAACTTGTTAATAAAATATACTACACTAAGTGAATGAAAACTAATGTAGATAACAATGAAACTATGATTAACTAAAAACTACGATTGACTAAATGATTCGTAAGGTAAATGACGGAAATGAATGCTAACATAAAACTAGAATTAGGATTACCGCAATAGAGCAACACAACTCGGAAATGAAGAACGAATAACTTAAGTGGTTGAATGGAAAGATTGCAATATAACTTCAAAATGTAACCAAATGTTTGACAAAGTAATAACTAAAAGTTTAGCTAATTATAAAACTAAGAAAAACTTGTGTGCTAAAACTATGAAAGATATGTGAAATATGAGTAAAAGATATGATGAAAGATAAGTGAAAAGATGATAAAAGATATCCCCAAGTGTCGAAGTCCCTCTCCTTTATATAGGGAGAGGGGACTTGAAACGGTTAAGTCACAGAAGCCAAACCCCGATTGGGGTTCCCAGGCCCCGATCGGGGCCTCTTTGATCCGGGCACATTGCCTTAATTCCTCCATTTAATGCTTAAGGAATCCTAAGCTATGCCTTTAAACACCTTAATTCTCCAGTTAATTGCATAGTTTAGGGTTTCTTTGAGCATCTAAAAAGAGTATCCTATGCTTGAGTTTTGGAGTCCTTGCTTTAGGCCTCATTTTTGGTTTTCTTTCATTTTCATTTCAATCCATTTGACAAATCTTTATGCTTGGCTTGTCTTCTTTCTTTCATGGTCCATATTAGCTTGTTGGACTTTGGTGCTTGCTAATTGTGCTAGAAAAAAGCCTCTAAATGCTTAGATTCCTATAAAACATAGCAAAAACGAGCAATGCACCTCTAACACGTAATTAGCTCATAGAAATACTAAACAAAGTATAGTAATCATGTAAAATCGAGCTTAATTAGGGAATAAAATCATATAAAAACTAGACATATCAAACTCCCCCAAGCTAAACCCTTGCTTGTCCTCAAGCAAGCACATAAGACTAAGACAAGAGAGGAAAACAATGAAGTCCCCACAATTGCAATATCCAATTTTAAACTATCAAGCATAATGACTCAAATTCCGAAACAACATGGGCATAAGGATAATGCAAAAATATGGATGAGATTTACATGGCGATGTAGCATAAAAGACTTCAATTGAACTTTTTGGCTCTTGCATGATCTTTTGACTTATGGACTATTACGATACTCTCAAACTCATTTTATTGTGAAAGGATTTTTGTGAGTAGCACTCACCTATCCTCGACTCATGAGAGTGTGCCCGCAATCTAATATGGTAAAAATTTCAAAACTACAAGCCAAAAACATTCAAATGCAAGCATGAAAAGGAAGTCATATGTAAAAAGAAGGTTAATAATAAATGGGTAAGAAAGGGGAACAAATGATTTATGGTATGTGGGGCTAAGTCAAGCTAGCAACAACCATATTTAAGGATGCTCAATCCCAAAACTATCCCAAAATTTCCAATACAATTCTTAAGAAAAACTCTCCAAAATATATGAATAAAACATGAGAGTTTCTTAAATCTTTTTCTTCTTTTTTTTCTCCTTTTTTTTCTCATACAAAATATGCTTCTTTTTTTCATTTCATGATTTTTCTTTCTTTTTCTCTTTTCTTTTTCTTTCTTTCATTTCCATCATTTTTTCATCATCATTTTTTTTCTTTTCTTCTCAAAGCATTAAGACCAAGCTCACAATGATATTTCAAAATACAACAAATCCTAAATGAGCATCCAAACACAAATTAATCAAGGCTACTAGCTCAACAAGGTAGGCAATTTTTATATGTAGTTAAGGATAAATTTTGTGAATGGGTTCAAAAAGGCAAATTTATCATGTGAATGGCTCCAAAATGCTAACATATGAATGCATGCTTATAAAGGAATGAAATTAAAACCATACTTGTGCGTATTTGATGTAGCACAAACCATAAGGAGACCTACACTCACCTAAGAGAGACCGAATATGGATGTATCGGTCTAAGGAGGCTCTACCTTACCAATTTGTGGCTTGCCAAAAGTCAAGATCAAGCTTATTAGGTTTAATTTCAATTTTCCACCTACTATGTCAAGACATCCCCATGAATGCAATTATCCCGTCAAATAATAGAGAATCATTAGCTATTAAGCTAAAATTGGGATATACAAATGGGTACAACTATGTAAACCATGACCAAAGTAGGCAAGCAAAGCATATGAAGCACACAAATTTCAAAGTTTCATAAATTTTCTAACTAAATGCAATTCCTAACTAAAATGCAAATGCAATCCCCCCCAAGCTAAAAACAACATTGTCCTCAATGTGCCAACATGTATACACACCCAAGCTAACCGAAAAAACGATTCAAATCACAAAACAGGGAAGACAAGAGGTTAATATTTAATGGGGAGTGGGAAAAATACAACTAAAATGCAAAGCAAAAATAACTTACTAGACTAGCTAGCCGCCCCCAAGCTAGTATGTATATGGGGGATACCTTCATGCATCAATCAAGTAAAGGGCCAAAAGTTGAAACCCTTCCTACCCTTCATCTTACCACGACCACCTCCCGAAGTATCAGCACTACCACTAGGCTCATCACTAGGAAGAGGAGTGACATATTCACCAATATTTTGCCCACTTCCAAGTCCCTCTCCATAGCTACTATAGGCACCACCATAACCACCACCATAGCCTCCACCATAGCCTCCTTGAAATGCCTCAACTCCATAATCCGAACCACAAAAATCCGGACCGGCAGCATAGGGAGTAGAAGTACCTGCATCATGGTTAGAAGGAGGAAATCCACCCGAGGGATAATGATAAAAAGATGGATGCGGTCCCTCGGGTCGAATCAGCCCTTGCCTAGCAAAGTGATCATAAATAGGATACAATGCAAGCCTTTGGTCATCACGAATAGCATTAATACTAAGGCTAAGGTCACGCATCATATCCGTCACACCAACGCTAGATGTGGAATGACGTGCTTGAGTTGGTGGGACTCGAGCACGACGGTCAACAGTGGTAGCTCGCTCTCCTTTAAGTGGCAAATGATAAGTGGGTCGATTAAATGGGCAATTCTCACGTCGGGGTTTAGTCTGGACCAAAGGTTGAAGCTCTCCCGTCTCTCCTGGTAGTGTAATAGAGTCTTGATTACCAATCCTCCAAATCATATCCGGGTGGGAACTCCGAAACCAGTTACAAGATAGAAAATAGTCATAATCTAGTCCATCCCCCCTTTCCCGACTCTCCAAAGGAACCAAATCGGTGGTATCTTGGTTGAAACGGCAGACGCTATGGGCAATTCTAGTAACCAACCCACCCAAAACAATGGACCGATTTTTTGCATTACATTGTTTGGTCAAGTGGCTAGCAAAAGCATAAGGAATATTCATTTCCCATTCGGCATCACCATTTACATTAAGAAAGGCACCTAAAATTTCAATCTCGGTACTCCTCACCGAGTGAGGCTCATTCCTCCCAAAGAAAGTCCACCCCATAAATCGTTGCCAAATGCGAATTTCGGGGTAATGGATGTATTGGTGAGGGGTATGGTCCCAAACAGTGAATGTGTAGTGAGAAATGGATGCCCAAGTCAATTCGGGTAGGTAATCTTTGGGTGATTCATTACACAATCCCTCACATTGTAAAGCAAAAATCTTAGCAAAGTCCGAAAAATTCAAACGATATACATTATTAAACAATCAGAATGATACAAAATGGACAAACCCTTCACGTTTTGATTTATGAAACTCGAAGGAACTCAAAAACTCAAGTGTGAGTTCGGCAAAGGTTAGATAATCCATTTTGTAACAAGCTATCATACCAAGATTTTTAAATAAAGCCTTAACATGTTTATCAATTCCGATTCTATTCAAAGAAGCGTGATTGATAAACTTAGTTGTTTTCATACCTTTGGAGCGTAGGAGGACCCAATTATCCCATTGTTTTTTATCACTAAAGACCACTCGGGGACAATCATCATCATGCCATTCCGGTACATTGGGCATATCAACATCCTCTAAGCTCGGGAAGATTTCGCATCACCTCTTCTTCTCTTTGGAGCACCTTGGGTAGGAGCTTTTCTAGGTGCCATTTTTCTGAAATTTTAAGACGAAATTTTAATACGAAATTTCATCCTAAAGCTACTAAAATCCATCCAAATAACAATAATAGAACAAACTAGTAAGCTAATTCATCCTACAAACATTAATATAGCACAAGACAATCAATTTTTAGCATAATAAAGCACAAAATCAATTTCCCCCAATTTGAGTTAGGGTTTGATAAACTTGATTGAATTGATTGAAATGGATGAAATTAGAGATAAATGAAGGCAAAACTTACTTGATGATGGTGAGGAGTGAATGATGCTTGCAAATCAATGAAGGAATTGATGTTCTTTTTGAGTTTAAGTGAGAAAAATGAAGAAAATAGAGGAAGAAGTGTACCGTCGGGTTGGTGTGTGTAGAATGCTGAAATATGAATTGCATACAAAACAGAATAAAAGTCAGACGAGTAGAAAATTACAACCCCGATCGGGGCCTGGGAATCCCGATCGAGGTTTGCCCTCTGTAAGTCTCCTGACTTTTATTCCGTGTTTTGGACCATTAATTCCCCGAACGGGTTTCCGTGCTTGGGGATGCGTGAATTTCCCCATCGACTCTTCTTGTCTTCATTTTTTTCACCTAAAAATCAAAAACAAACATCGTCAAGTCTAGTGAAGTCTAAAAAAAACGAGAAATTACGGAAAATAAGAAAATAAAGAAAATAAAGAAAATAAAATGTAAGCAAACAAAAGCTTGGGTTGCCTCCCAAGAAGCGCTGGTTTAACGTCCCGCACGACGTATGAAGTTCGAGTCGGTTCAAGTGTCCATGCGAACTCCCTCGATTACCCCAACGATCGCATTGCTCATGGTAGACCTTCAAACGATGGCCATTGACTTTGAATTTTTCGCCATTAGTGGTCATCACTTCAACGGAACCAAACTTGATGACATTTGTGACGGTATATGGGCCGGACCACCGCGATCGTAATTTTCTCGGAAAGAGCTTGAGTCGGGAATTAAAAAGCAACACCTTATCACCGATTTGAAACTCCTTCTTCAAAATCCTCTTATCATGCCATCTCTTTGTTTTCTCTTTGTAAAGACGGGAGCTCTCATAAGCTTGTAATCGGAACTCATCAAGTGCATTCAATTGTAACATCCGCTTTTCACCACTCAACTTGGAATCCATGTTGAGCTCCTTGATTGCCCAATAAGCTTTGTGTTCCATATCAACGGGGAGATGACACGCCTTTCCATAGACCAACCTATATGGTGAAGTACCAATAGGTGTCTTATATGCGGTACGGTAGGCCCACAAGGTATCATCAAGCTTCATGCTCCAATCCTTTCGTGACTTGCATTGGCAACAACTTTCTCGAGTATGGACTTGAGCTCATGGTTAGAAACCTCCACTTGGCCACTAGTTTGTGGATGGTAAGCCAAGCCTCTTCTATGATAGACCCCTCCAATAAGGTATCAAGTTGTTTCTCACCAAAGTGAGTACCACGATCACTAATGACCGCTCTTGGGACCCCAAACCTCGGAAAAATGATCTTCTTGAATACGTTAACCACGGCACGAGCATCATTTGTTGGACTAGCTATTGCCTCGACCCATTTAGAGACATAATCGTCGGCAACCAAAATATACCGATTCCCTTTTGAGGAAGGAAACGGTCCTTGATAATCAATCCCCCAAACATCGAAAACCTCCACTTCCAAGATACCATTTAAAGGCATCTCATGCCTCCTTGATATAGAACTCGTTCTTTGGCAAGCATCGCAAGCCGTAACGAAAGCTTTAGCATCTTGGAACATAGTTGGCCAATAGAAACCGGATTGCAACACCTTTGCAACGGGCTTGGATGGTCCATGGTGGCCACAATAAGGAGAAGAATGGCACCCTTCTAGCACCCCTGTCACATCCCAATGTGGGATACACCTCCGAAATAGCCCATCGGAGCAATGTTTGAATAAATATGGATCATCCCATAGGAAGAACTTTGCATCGTGTAAGAACTTCTTCCTTTGTTGATATGAAAGGCTAGGTGGCAATTCCTTTCCAACTAGAAAGTTGGCTATGTCGGCATACCAAGGAGTATTGGCTTCCAACATCATGAGAGCATCATCGGCGAAGGAATCATCAATAGGTATATCAATACCTCCATCATCAAACCTCAAGCGGGATAAGTGATCAGCAACAACATTTTCGGCCCCCTTCTTGTCTTTAATCTCAAGATCAAATACTTGCAAGAGCAAGATCCATCGTATCAACCTCGGCTTAGCTTCTTGTTTGGCTAGGAGATGCTTTAGAGCGGTATGATCGGTATGAACAATGACTTTGGAACCAATCAAGTAAGTGTGAAATTTGTCTAAGGCATAAACAATGGCAAGTAGCTCTTTCTCCGTGGTGGCATAGTTGATTTGAGCCGCATCCAAGGTTTTGCTAGCATAGTAGATAGCATGGAGAACCTTGTCCTTCCTTTGTCCTAGCACGGCACCCACCGCATAGTCACTAGCATCACACATGAGCTCAAATGGTAAGTTCCAATCCGGTGATTGGATGATAGGTGCGGAAATCAAAGCCTTCTTGATCCTAGTAAAAGACTCAAGACAATCATTAGTAAACACAAAGGGAGCATCTTTTAAAAGAAGCTCCGTAAGGTGTTTGGCAATCTTAGAAAAATCTTTAATAAAACGGCGGTAGAAACCCGCATGGCCTAAAAAACTCCTTACTCCCTTGACATTTACAGGTGGGGGTAATTGCTCAACAACTTGGACCTTAGCACGATCCACTTCAATTCCTCTTTCCGAGACAATATGACCAAGTACCACCCCTTCATTGATCATGAAGTGGCACTTTTCCCAATTCAATACCAAGTCAACCTCTTCACAACGCTTCAAAACTTTAGACAAGTTAGCCAAACAAGCATCAAATGAAGAACCATAAACACTAAAATCATCCATAAACACTTCCATGATAGACTCGATAAAGTCGGAGAAAATGCTTATCATGCAACGTTGGAAGGTGGCGGGGGCATTACAAAGACCGAAAGGCATTCTACGGTAAGCAAAGGTACCATAGGGACAAGTAAACGTTGTCTTCTCTTGGTCATCCGGGTGAATGGGTATTTGAAAGAACCCGGAATATCCATCAAGATAACAAAAATACTTATGACATGCCAACCGCTCCAACATTTCGTCAATAAAAGGTAAAGGGTAGTGATCTTGCTTGGTGGCCAAATTCAATCTCCTATAGTCAATGCACATTTTCCAACCCGTTACAATCCTAGTCGGAATAAGTTCATTTTTATCATTTTTGACTACGGTGGTTCCTCCTTTCTTAGGAACCACTTGGACCGGACTCACCCATTTGGAATCGGAAATTGCATAAATAATTCCCGCATCTAAAAATTTAATCACTTCCTTTTTAACCACTTCTTGCATGTTAGGATTTAGTCGTCTTTGAGCTTGGACACATGGTTTATGATCTTCCTCTAGATGGATTCTATGCATGCAAAACTCGGGGCTTATGCCCTCTAAATCATCTAGTTTATAGCCAATAGCTTTCTTGTGGGATTTTAAAGCACAAAGGAAAGAAGACAATTGACTCTCACTCAAATTAGCACCAACAATTACCGGACACAATTCCTCATCATCTAGAAAAGCATACTTCAAATTAGAAGGAAGGGGTTTAAGTTCGGGTTTTTGTACCTCAAGGTCTTGAGGTGTAGAAACCAAACCTATAAAGTGTGAGCTCTCCTCCAATGACAACTCTTCTCCATCCAATTCATTCTCCAAAGCATGCATCTCCTTGTTGCCAATCTCATGATCACCTGCAAACGACTCTAATAGCAAGAGTGCCTCCAATGGATCTTTAACCAAAGACCGAGAGATAGAGTCATCTATAACAAGGTCAACAACATCCAAAACATCAATAGAAAAGCAAGACTCTTCTAACATTGGACTTTTCATGGCACTATTCAAATTGTATGTGACCTTATCGTCACCCACTTCCAATGTAATTTTACCATTCTTGACATCAATGACCGCTCCCGCGGTATGTAAAAAGGGTCTTCCCAAAATGATTGGGATTTGGTCATCTTCGGCCATGTCAAGAACAATAAAATCAACAGGAATGAAGAATTTACCAACTTTGACGGGAACATCCTCCAAAACTCCCAAAGGGTGTTTTATAGAACGATCCGCCATTTGCAAAGTGACACTAGTACATTTCAAGACTCCCATATTAAGCTTAGCACAAATAGAGTAAGGAATGACACTTACACTAGCACCTAAAACACATAAAGCTTTATCAATTTGATAGGTACCAATTGTGCATGGAATGGAAAAACTACCGGGATCTTTTAACTTTGGAGGGGACTTGTTTTGCAAAAGAGCACTACACTCGGCGGTGAAGGCTATAGTTCCAACTTCGTCAAAAGTCCTCTTCTTAGTTAAAATGTCTTTCATGAACTTAGTGTAAGACGGAATTTGAGTGATTAATTCGGTAAAAGGAACAGTTACCTGGAGGTTCTTCACAACTTCCATAAATTTACCGAATTTGGTGTTCTTGTGATGCTTTGCCAATCTATGAGGGAAAGGCACTTTTGTTGGAGCTAGTGTCCTCCACATTTAGTGTGATAACATGAATAAATCTCTTACAGGTTCACAGGGTATACTTAGTATTCTTATCAGTTGATTAACGTTTATCGATAACGGTTGGCTTGCTAGGAGTTTGACGTTATTTTCATTTTAATGGCGGTGATCAACTGGTCCCTAAAAGTCACACCTAAATAATGTGTCTGAGAGATGTGATTATATGAATAATATAATCATATTGATGCCTTATTATATGACTAAAAGGTTAGTCGATGGATATGACTAAAAGGTTAGTCAATGTAATGATGATACGATTATTTAATAACGATTAAATAATATTAGCTGAGACGAATTAAATGTAATTCGTAATTGAATATAAACGTTATATTTAATCAATGTATATAATGTAAGCTTAAACGAATTAAACTGTTAATTCGTAATTAAACATAATATGTTATATTTAATTAGCAAATTATAAATATACGGATATTTATAGTTGACATATATATTATATTACATGCTAATGTAACCGAAAAAGGAAGGAGAAAATAGTCTTTTTCTTCCCTTATTTTTCGGTTAATAAGAGATAAAAATAAGAGAAAAGATCTCCTATTATTCTCTTATTGTTACTTGGTCAAAACCCTAATAACTAGAGTAGTAAAAAAGAGAAAAGACTCCTCCTTATACTACCCTAGTCATTCGGCCGAAACAAAAGAAGGGAACAAAGAAAATTCAGATTTTTCTCTCGAATTCTCTCTATCATTCATCATCACACAAAAAGAAAAATTAGCAGTAACTTTTTTATAAAATTCTAGCACAAGCAAGGCATATCTCGGAGCATCTTGGGTGCAACAATTAGGAGAATATCGATTTCGATATTGTTCATAGGCCAAATTTGCTAGGACCAAAGGTTAATTCTAAATTCCTATAATTTTGTATTATGCAATTCATTTATGACTCGTAATTCATATACTATAGTTTCGTTATAATCCGCAAATTAATGACGAAATATACTGATATTTCTTACAAGTGGTATCAGAGCCAAGGGCTACGAAATTATTTTATATGTTTTTCATAATTGATGAAATATAAGATTAGAAATATTTTTTTTTTGTTTTTGATTTCGGCAGAGTATAGAGAAAAGAAAAAAAAAGTTTTTTTGTTGTTTTTTTTTGCTGCTGCTGCCGAAAGAAAAATAAAAAATTTTGCCTTGTTTTTCCATTTTGATTCATTATTATTGTTGCTTTAAATAGTTAAAACGATAACATGATGAATTTGTAGTTGTTTTGATTTAATAAGGATTAAATTAAAATGTAAATGGAAATCGATTTGAATGTTCATCGCTATATATTTTTCGGTATTCATTGATTAAGATATTCATTTTAAATTGTTAAATTGAATCATCTAGTTTGTATCGAAGTTTAATAATGATTAGATGTTGATAATTTGTACCGATCTTGAAAATATTAGTAACATCAAATTAAATTGTATATTTTAAAAAAAAACGTGGCTGCCAAGAGGAAGGAAAAAAAAAACTGTTTCGTTTTTTTATTTTTGGTCGAAAGTTTTTGTAATAACTCATTATAAAGATAATGTTTCGTTTATTGTTGTGAGGAAGTTCACAATAATTGGATACCCAATTATTTTAAAGAGGTTTAAAATAATGTTGTATTAATTCATGTTAAAGAATATGAATTAAAATTGGATTATGTTTGGTTGGGGTTATTGTGATTAATTAAGGAATTGTCACATAATTTTGATCATTTTAAAAGGTGGTTTGGATAAATTACTCTTCATAATTAAAGAATTATGTCTTGGATGATTAATTTATAGTTGATGCATTTTGTTTTGTTGAATGAATGGTTGAATGGTTTAATTTACGTATTTTTGCAATCGGTTGTAATTTGTATTACTTAGTGTGGCCTTAGTTGATCATGTTTTCGTAATGATGGAAACATGATCTTTGATGTAATTTTGAGATCTCGAATCTCCATTTTATTTTTCATTAAATTATGTTTTTAAAGTAGAATGTAAATAGGTTTATATTTTGTAATTTATTAAATGTATTTTGAGAAGACTAAAGATGGAGATCAGATTGCTCACTCCCGCTACATGGACCAAGATGGAACATCAAGACAAGCTTCTCGGGTTCAAATGGGTTGGATTCCAAAGTTGTATTTTTGTTCATTTTGGTAGATAGGCCACACTAGGACTTGTTTATGTATTTTTCATTCTTGTTTCTTTTTCATCACATGATAGTTAGTGCATCATATTCCGCCTAAACCAAACCACCTACTACTAAAATGCATGAAAATTGACTCATATAGTTTGAATGTTAGTTATCATGGACATAAAGATGTCACTCGAATTTAAGCCATCATTTTAGTTTATATATTCTCGCATGCTAGATATTAGTTCACTTAAAATGAATTAAAAAAAATTTGATAGGATCTTCCTCTAAACCTAAAATTGAGACTAGTCTTTATAGGCCAAACTACTATGAATCCCTTCTTCGTCGGTAGGCATATAGGACCTTACTCTCCATATGACCCCTTCTACGTTGGGTAAGTAGTGTGTGTTGACCTATTTTATCTCAACATTATAGTCCGATGAGTTTCTCGTGATTATGATGGACTAAAGATAGAATTTACAGAAATTTATCGACCAAGAATTCTAAAGGTAGAATTAGCCAAGAGGTTGGCTTATCAATTTACTAGAAAATTGAGTCTTGGGATCATTTATATAATTCTTGAGGGAGGTCAATTGTATAAATGCTCGAGTCTTTGCGTAAAAACAAATTTTGCACTAGACTTAAATTCAAATCGATGAGTATGCTTATTATGTTTTTTTTCTTCTTTTTCAGTGTAGAACTCGTTTATATTGATAATACTGCATATAACAAATGGCTGGACATACTGTATCCCTATGCCAAGTGCCACGCTCGCGCGCGAATCCTGGCTTAAAGCTTTTATGGACCACATGAATCAGTCCACGCGACAGAAGAATGACGGGTCCAACTTTGCGGACTGGGAGGCGGCATTACGGAATGCGGCCATTGCTGTCGGTAAGCTCAAGTACTTGACTGAGCCAATACCGCCAAACCCAGGCCCCAATGCGAGAGCTAACGAGACACTTGAATATAGTGACTTCGTTATGGACGCGGGTGCGATAAAGAACTTACTCATCTTTGCAATGGAAAGCAATTTGCAAAGACGCTTCATTGCCCAAGGTGCAAACAAGATTTTCACCACGCTCACTAACGAATTCTCAAAAGCACCGAGGATCGTTACTTATGAGCATACCTGTCGCTTCTTTGAGGCGAAACTTCAGAAGGGCCAACCGGTTAGCCCACACATTCTTGATATGATTGAGAATGTCGATAAACTGGAGGCACTTGATTGCAAAATCAGTGAGAGCATAGTCATTGACCGTGTGCTTCATTCACTTCATGATGGCTTTGCCCTTTTCAGGGCAAATTACTATATGAATGATATGAAGAAAAGTCTTCATCAGCTACACTCACTTCTCGTACTGACTGAGAATGATATGAAATTGAGTGGGAGCATGAAGCAAGATGTTCTCATGATTTCCAACAAGGGCAAAGGTAAGGGCAAGGCTCATGGCGACCTAGCTGTAGGAAAGCCAAAGTTTAAAAAGTTAGGAAGCAGCAAGAGTGGGCCTGGTGAGACCAGTGGCTCACAAGGCAAGGCAAAGAGCAAGGACAGTAACATGGAGTGCCACCATTGCCACAAGACTAGGCATTGGAGGAGGAACTGTCCCATGTACCGTGAGGACATAAAAGCAGGCCGCGTCACTCCTGTTGGTATGTCATCTTTTATTCATATGATTGAGATTAACCATGCAACTTTCGGAACTTGGGTACTTGATACAGGTTGTGGTTCTCATCTGTGTAATCATTTGCAGGGCCTAATAAACATCACACCTCTCGCAAAGGGTGATGTGGACCTGCGAGTAGGGAATGGAACAAGAGTTGCTGCAGTTTCAGTGGGAACATATGTAATCCAACTCCCGAGTGGTTTTGAGTTATATTTATATAACTGTTGCTATGTACCCAGTTTATCTTAGAACATTATTTCTGTTTCCGTACTAGATAAAGACGATTTTTCATTTTCAATAAAGGACAATAGCTGTATTTTCTCTTTTAATGAAATGATTTATGGCAAAGCAGTTTCCATGAATGAAATTTATATCTTAGATCAAACCACAGAAATATTGCATGTGAATAATAAGAAATTAAAGGTTGGTGACAAAGATCAAACTTATCTATGGCACTGCCGTATGGGACACATAAATGAGAAACGTGTAAAGAAGCTCATTGACAATGGGACTATCTCCCCATTTGATTACGAATCATTTGGCACGTGTGAATCATGTCTTATCGGTAAAATGACTCGAATTTCCTTCAAAGGTGTTGGAATGCGCGCTAGTGACCTATTAGGACTCATACATACTGATGTATGTGGACCTATGTCAATAAACGCAAGAGACGGCTATAGATATTTTATCACTTTCACGGATGATTTGAGTAGATACGGATATGTCTACTTAATGAAGCATAAAAGTGAGTCCTTTGAAAAGTTCAAGGAATACCAGAATAAGGTTGAAAACCAACTGGGAAGAAAGATTAAAGCACTTCGTTCAGATCGTGGTGGCGAATATCTTTCAAATGAGTTTGATCAACACCTTAAAGACTGTGGTGTAGTATTACAGTTAACTCCACCTGGAACACCTCAATTAAATGGTGTGTCCGAACGGAGAAATCGAACATTACTTGATATGGTTCAATCCATGATGAGTCACACGGTAGTACCTGATTCATTATGGGGTTATGCTCTTTTGTCAGCTGCTCTTATACTTAACCGAAGTCCGTCTAAAGCTGTAGACAAGACTCCATATGAGTTATGGAAGGGAATGGTCCTTAACTTGTCCTTTATTCGGGTTTGGGGCTGCGAGGCTTATGTCAAGTGGAGACACGAGGATAAGCTCGACCCGCGATCGGTCAAGACATACTTTATTGGTTATCCAAAAGGAATGTTTGGTTATTACTTCTATTCGCCTACCGAACATCGAGTTTTTGTTGCGGCTAGTGCGAAGTTCTTAGAGAAAGAGTTTCTTGAGAATCAGTCAAATGATAAAACCTTCGATCTGTCGGAGATTCAAGAACCAACAACCGAGCAACCAATGGAGGAAGAGGTTCCTTCAACTTCTGCTATGGTTAACATCCCTATGGAACCTAGGAGGTCGGGTAGAGTCTCCATTCCTCCAGACAGATACATTGGTATGGTCGAGGAGAATGAGAGGGATAATGTTTTACTCTTAGAGAGTAATGAACCCGCAACCTATAAAGGTGCCATGACCTGTTCCGACTCTAAGCTATGGCTTGAAGCCATGCAATCCGAGATGGACTCCATGTATGAGAATGACGTACGGGATCTTGTTGATTTGCCTGATAAGCTACGGCCTCTTCAGTGCAAATGACTTTATAAGATAAAGCATTCCATAGAAGGAAAACTAGACACCTATAAGGCATGACTAGTGGCAAAAGGTTTCACTCAAGTGCAAGGATTGCATTATGATTAAATTTTTGCACCCGTAGTTATGCTGCGTTCCATTCGGATAATCTTAGCGGTTGCCGCTTTTCATGACTATGAAATTTGGCAGATGGCATGTGAAAACCGCCTTCTTACGGTTATTTGGAGGAGGAATTGTACATGGTACAACCCGAAGGTTTCATTGATCCTAAAAATCCTAAGAAAGTTTGCAAGCTTAAGCGTTCCATTTATGGACTTAAGCAAGCTTCTCGGAGTTGGAATCATCGTTTCGACCAGGTGATAAAAGAGAATGGTTTCACTCGATCGGTCGAGGAACCATGCTTGTATGTCAAGTCGAGTGGGAGTAAGATTGTCTTCTTAATATTGTATGTTGATGACATACTCTTGATTGGGAATGGCATCCCTCTCTTATCTTCGGTAAAAGTATGGTTAAAGAACCATTTCCAGATGAAAGATCTGGGTGAGGCACAACGCATATTGGGGATCCGTATCTATAGAGATAGATCACGACGGATGTTATCACTCAGTCATGAGTCTTATATAGATAAGATTCTTGAGAGGTTCAGCATGATCAACTCCAAGAAGGGGAACCTTCCAATGATTTCTGGGATGCATTTGAGTAAAGCTCAGGCACCCAAGACATCGGAAGAGGTCGAGCGCATGAGTCATGTTCCTTATGCATCAGCTATAGGATCGATCATGTATGCCATGATATGCACACGTCCAGACGTGGCATATGCATTGAGTATGACGAGTCGGTACCAAGGCAACCCAGGTGAAACACACTGGATGGTTGTCAAAAACATCCTTAAGTACTTACGAAGGACTAAGGATTGGGTATTGACTTTGTGACACCCTCAAATTTGCGGAAAGAAAAAAATAATAATAATTTAACTAAATAAAATATGAGAATACATAACGAAGGTGTCATAAATAAAAAGGTTCATTACAAAACGGAAATAATATTATACAAAATAAATATCCAAAACGGGAGACATATCTCCCGTATAAATACGGAAATAAAAGAGTGTATAATAATATACAATCCTAAAGAACCGAGTATAGGTCCAAGGTAAATACTTCGCTCGCTAGCTCGTCAATGTACCCAAAGTATGCATCACAAACCTGCCAACCGCATTAAATATAAACACGGACGCCACAGTCAGTGGGGAGTAACTCCGAGTTCTCCCAGCCACGAAATGTCGAGTTTAATTAAACATGAATAACATAAAAGCAATGTACATGGAAAATACAAAACCTTAACATATATGATATGCTTTTCATGTTATGAAACAATTAACTCACATATAACCTAGCATATGAAAGCTATCATGTGAAACCGATAATAAACTATAACACGAGGTAGGGAAGCTGGTATGCTAGCTCAGAGGTTCCTCTTTGAAACATGGCCGTGATACACTCAAACCCTATCAACACGTAATCATGTGAATCAGTTAACAATCGGTAATCCAAACTCTATCAACCTCAGCCGGCTTGCATCTCACCTTCTAAGATGCATAGAATCATACAAACATGAAAGACTTGATACTTCTAGAAACAGGCATACGTTCTTAGCACGGCCGATAGTC